>VZTI01003411.1:1103673-1197322 GCA_013397865.1 Struthidea cinerea
GCATGCATCTCAAAGCATCTCATTTTTCACTGCACATTTTGCTTGGAGACTAAGTATAAATGGGTCACAGATCTATCACAAAGTTATTAAATCCTTAGGAAAACCCATCATGGGTAGGTTTGCATGGCTATGAAATAAATATGAATTCCTGTCTTTTTTTTTCAAAGTGACAGCTGTCAGTGAGTTAGATTTTTATGCCAACACTATTGTGAATGCTTTAAAGAAGTGTTAATTCTGTCTTTTATTTAATTTTAAGGGAGAATATTGAGTTAACATTTGGGGTTAATATTTGTTTCCCACTTTTGATTAATAGCTTATAAAAGAAACAAACATAAAACCACAGAATTTGCATGATCTTTGATAAAAAGGTAGCGGAGTTTTAAATATATACAAGGTATGCATTTTAAAAATTAAATCTTTGTGGAATTTGTAAGTTATATAGGACAAGAAATGGGGAGGAAGTACATTTTTATTTGGTAGGAGGTGCTGTGGTGTTGATAAATATCTCAAAAGTTTCCAGAGAAATAAAAAATTCAGAACAGCTGCCTTAACATCTCCCTTAACATCAGTGGAAAAGTTTATAATGTTTACTTCTTCAATTCAGTATAGTGAAATTTGAAGTAATTCCTAACCAGATAAAAATTATGCATTTTCTGTTCTGATAATATCCCTTTGTTTTGATGCTTACTTCAAAACACAATTCTGTCAGTCTGAGTTGGTGCCACTGTGCCTCCTCAGCAAAATGATAAATGATAAATTTGATAAATTTGCTTTTCTGCAACAGAAGCATTCTATCAAAACAAACAAACAAACACCCCCCCAAAAATGGACTAATTCTGTTTATAGAAAAAAAAAAATCTATGTACTAGTTTATGTACTGCTCATGCAAGGTATTTTGACTGATTGACAACTGAAACCAAGATAGTATTGATGGGTGTTGATCTATATCAAAGATTCTCTGTGCCCTTGTATCAAACTGAAGGCTGGAACAATCTCGTGCAGCAGCTCCCATACAGGGGTTGATGTACAATTGCCAATAGCCAAATAATCTGCTTTCAACACCTGTGTTGATTAGTTTTAGAGGCTTTACATTAGCATGCTGACTCCTTCTCTGCTGTGAGAAAAGATTATTCACCTGAAGCTATTTCATGGAGAAAGAGATACATTTTGACAGACTGGAATACTGAGGAAAAAAGGACCCAAAGCTGAAATATGGCACTTGTCATTATAAAGCTTATTTCTGATAAAAAGAGAGGGGTTCACATATGTAACCTATCCTTCATGTTCTTTCTGATACATCAGGCAAAAGGCTCTGTCTGGCTTTTATGGTTTTCTTGTCTAAATTACAAATTTTGCTTGTGGCTTCCTCTGGTCATGAAATGGTTTAGTGCTCCTGGATCACAGAGGAGAATCACTTAGGAGATACTCCGCAGTCTCTTGTGATTAAGTACCCTATTAAAACTACAACCCAGACATGAAGATCGTGTGGAGAGACTCTGAAGGCTGACATTTGGAGTTTAAAAGGATCTTAGAAAACCTCTTACATCTTTCTGGCAAACTCAGATTTATTCACATCGACCCTCCTGAACTTCATATTCTAGCCTGAGCAATAATCCAAGATCTTTCATGAAACTGCGTTCTCCCAAGCCTCCTTAATATCGCTAGTTCTTAGATAATGGGGCTTAAAGTCTTAAGACACCCCGAGATCTTTTAACCCTGAGCTATTTTACAGGCTTCACTAAGCTGCATGCTGTTCAAATAGTAACAGCTCAGATGCTGTCTTTAGGCTGATTTCTTTGGATACTGTAGTCAGTGAATCCCTCCTGTCCATTGTTGCTCATTCAGAGTGTGAAAACACAAACATTTATTTACACATTCTATCCAGCTGTGTTTAAGACTCCGAGAAGGAAAGAGCAATAGTACAATACAGACCTCTTCACAGAATTGGGAATAATTATGGTAATTTTTTAATGGCAGATGGAGAGGGTCATGGAGAGCTGTGTGCATGCATGCACATAAACAGTACAGGTCCCTGAAAATCAGCAATCATGGCTGTACTATTCTGAATACAGCAAAATACTGTAGTTGCAAAAGAACTCTGAAGTACTGATTGCTGAACTGTTAGTGTTGTTCTCACTGTCTTTTATTCACGTGTAAATAATAAATAAAACCATTACTTCTTAAAATAATTTACACAACATGAAGCATAAATATCCAATGATATCTGAATAAAAGATTTTGTAAGTGTTTCAATGCTGACAGCACAACCATCAATTATGTAATCGACATACTGTACATCTATGGACAAATGTCTTCCACAATATGAAAATGCCACATAGTGGCAAGTTGGAAATCAGGTTGGAAATGCTAAGAATATGTGGACTTGAGATTAAAAAAGTTGTCTAAAATAAAAGTAAAAAAGAAAATATATTAGACTGATGACTCTTATGGGCACACTCTTTACCAACGATGACAGTTGTGTTTGCAGGCTCCCAGCATTCTCAGGATTGAGACTTGTCAAAGTATTAGCAGAAGCTAAAAAAAGAGACAAAATGACTTATTCTTTTAAAACCTCCAATTATAAGTTTTTTAAGTCTTTCTAACAATTGGTTTATATTTATAAAATGGCTTTTAAAAGCAATATCTGTTCATCATGTGTGACACATGTATTTCCATATAGGTGCGTCTCAGATGCTAATTAATTCTTTGTGATGACAAACTGGATATTCATTTGGGATGACAACCCAACATTATTACTGTGAGTTCATAAATTAATCCCACGAAGTCCATCAAAGAAAAAACTGTGAAAAATTAAAATTGCTACTTTTTCTCTAAGTCAGTTCTATTAAAGACTTTTATCAATTAGAAATTTTACATAAAAAGTCAATTAGAGAGTTCCCTATAGTAAAAACAGTACTATAATAAACAATATGCAGAGCAGTTTTAGTGCAACAGCACTTAAGACTGAGTAAAGAAAAGAAATGTTGCTCCATGAATATTGAGAAATTGCTGCATTAATATTTTTTTCACATGCTGAAAATTAAGAGGGAAACTCATATTTGTTTCTATAATTTTGATTCAAAGACTACTTGAATCAATGGAAATTATTCTCCACTTATACATAATTGCCTGATGGTTTGGATGAAGGAAGTATTGGTTTTCTGATCTATTTAGTTTGAGGATGAAAGACCTGGTCCCACATTATCAGGAAGAGGGGCTTAACATGAAACCATTTCTCTGACTACCAAGCAACAGGTCTCCTTCTGTTTCAAGAAGGTCCAATTTTATAGTCAAAATGAACATTTCAAAAGAATTTCAATTAGCAGAAATATCTACTTGTATTGGAGTGATTGAAAACAAATCCCCAAGCCTCAGAAGTTGCTGTGAAACAGAATTGTTGTCAGCTGTGCTATTACCCCAAAAGGGCTTTGAATCAGACCCATTATCCCTTTAATGTCTTTATGTTTTTCCCATGAGCAGAAGACAAAAATGAAAATGGAAATCTCTGTGCATCAGTGACCTAGATCAGAGTTTGTTCTAGCTGCTGAGTTTGTAGCTAGAACAATAAAATATCACTGTCCAAATTCTCCTTCTACCAACAAGTGCTGAAATAACAAGAAAAGATAATACAAAAGGAAGACAGGTGTGGGGTGGGGAGTAAATATTTATTTTCTTATAGAAAAATGTACTTAAAATGTATATAAGATTTTATCTCTACTTAGTGGCAAACTGTGAAGAGCTGGAAGCACCTCTGCTACCTCCTAGTTCCCAATATTATTTCCTAAAAATCTACTGAAAACACTGTAAAACAAAGCAAAATATTAGCCACCTCTGCCTTGGAACTGCCTCTGAAAGGCATGAGTAACCTTTTCCTTTGAGGCGGGGATGACACTGGTTATCCTCCAGCCAGGCTGGTAGCTGCTGTAATCATTCCTGTAATTTTAAGGCCTAGTTCACTGACTTCCATGTGGGGAACACTGATAAGTATCTGTGGGGGGGGTTACAGACAGATGTCTAGCAATCCGTAACACTTTTTATTCTTCAGGATCTGGAAGACATTTTTATGTCTTAGCTATACAAGCATACCTAAACTGAGTCACCTGTGATGGTGAATCCAACCGTTAGATTACCTGTTAGTTTTTAACACATAATGTAATAACTGCAGCAATTCCTTATGCTTAGAAGATGAGATGTTCACTTTGTGAGTACTGGAAACTATAGTAACTACCAGTTTCTTATCAATGATAATCACTGTGCATTTATTAATTTGGTATTTGACAGGCACAGAGAAAGAAATGCAAACAGCTATAGCAGGAAACTGAAAAATGGCTACTACTAGCATTGTGATAGTAAGTCACAACTGCTTTGTTACTCCATTTCAAAACCTGTAAGACAGTGATAGTGTCAATGTTCATCCCTTAGATAAAGGAATTGTATGTGCAGAATACTCTAAAGTTATATTTTCATGTTCTATTTAATACACTATAAATCTTCAGGCTTTTTTATCTCCTTTCTTCAGAATATTAACAAAACTAAAGTTGTCCTGCTGTTTTGTATAAAGGAGTAGTTTTAATTCATATGTCAGCAGTGATATCTATTGTCCAACAAATAAGAGAAAAAACAGTATGTTCCAAGTCTTTTTAGAAAGAATTTGAATACGATTGAAGTCTTGTAGATAAGGATTTCATGTTTTGGAAAGTACAAAGAGATAATGAAACAAATGATTCAGTATCTCAGTATCTGTAGAAGATGCAATAGGAACAATAAATAAATAATATCACCAGGAGAAAAATGTGCTTTTTTTGATTATGCATTTTGCCAACAGCTTTAAGCAATATGTGTTATCAGAACACATTCTTTTTCTAATGAGTAATATTGATGTCTACCATTATAAAAGCCAGTCAAGTCACACACACATACACATGGGTGCAGCTCTATACATAATGTTCATGCACATAGATGCAAAAAAATCCATGAATTTCATATTAACCCTACACATGTATAAAACCTTTTTGATCCTTGAAAAAAAAATACCATTATTCTTAGAAGATGTCAGAATTATCTTGAAGTTACACTGAGAGAAAATGAGATTAACCAAACCCTTTGACTCTTTCTTTTACTGCCTTTTGGTTTAACCTCGTAAAATGGATGTTGCATTTACAAGGTTTTACTGGCTCTATTTTTTTAAAGAAAGAAAAATGTCTCTGCAGTAGTGCTGTCAGAGTCCTGTAGAAAGTGCACTTAGGCTATGCCTGAACAGCACAGCAGATGAGCATCCTTGCATGCCTGGAGCCACAATCCTCTGACACCCATCACAGATATGATGCTGCTCCCCCTGGCCTGATCACCCACACACTCCTTCTTACCCTTGGAGATGAGGACATAGGGCAGCGGGAGAAGGTGATGGTGCACTTCTGGGTCTGTCTCAGATATTATCTGGGGTCCTGCTGAGCAAATACATTCTTGTACAATGTTCTTAAGCCCACTGGAGTCACTGGGAATTTTTCAAGCAAACACTTATCTCAAATTCTCCATATGACAGTAGAAGTCAGACTAGAAGCCATAGAAAGGAAATGTTTAACTGAAAAAAAGTAGGCTTACTCTAAACCACAAGTACTCAAACTGCCTTAGGCTCCGATAATCATCAGAGTAGTTTTAAGACCAAGATCTGTGTTTATTATGCCATATATATTAAATTTTATATTATTGCAGTAGCTTTTTTAATTTTGACCATTTACAACAAGCTAAAGCTTGGACTTGGAAAAAAAGCCAGGCAGAAACTTGGAATATACAAGTCATAATGAAAACTTACCTTTCAGTTTCATCAGATGACAAATTTCAAATGGAAATCTGTTCCATTAAAATGTTGTTCTTACTAACACAATGTCACTGTGAGTGGCACAAGTGGCAAGGAAGGACACGCCAGCTCAGGAGCAAAAATGACTCATTTATTTAATTATAAATCAGTTTATATAACTTGGGTCACCAGCATGGCATGAGGTCATTGGTCACCGACCATCCGCCTCCCGTACCGGTTGGCTGAAACCTTTCAGAATATTTTTCCCAGACAATATCATAACAATACTACACAACAACTGCAGGTGCAAGATAGAGAAAGTTCTGCTTACAAAACCGTAGCACTGTTTTTCATAGTTTCTGTGAGAAACAGAGCTCTCACAGAGTGCAGCAGAAAGCTGGAAAATTTCTCTGCTAACACCTTTCAGTGTTCACAACACAATGTTAATTTTCATACAGCAGTGAAGGTGATAGACTCATTGCTGAATGACAATTAGTAATTGATCTAGTTTCAAATCCCACTGGTCCTCAGAACAGTCTGTAATGTTGCTTAATCTGTTAAGAATTGCCAAAAATAATTTATTTGCAGTGTTCCCAAATCTCAGTAATATATATGCTATTTTCATCAAAACTTACACAGTTGTTTCTGTCTAGATAGATAATTAAAACTTGAAAGATAAGATAACTCCCAACCAATGCAACACTTTTTCTAGATTTAGGCCACATCATTATAATCAGTACTTGTTATATTTAATGTCTCTTTTGACCTGATTTGATAACTGACATACTGGGATCTCAAGGTATCATGCTACTACCTCATTCCATCTTTGTTAGGGAATCAAATAATCAAATAGGAGTAAATGTTAAATCCAGACAAGATCTTTTTATTAGTTTATTAGTTATGGAAAATCTTCGACTGTTGTGACCACTCATGTTCAAGAATTTAAAAAAAATAAATCGCGGTCTTCTGTTTTAGGACAGGTGTCTGAACAATTTCAAATGGAACAGTATTAAAAAAAGGACACAATCTGATTGATTAAAGCTTCTCCAGTGACATAGAGCAGCTTGGCTGAGCATGGCTTATGACTTCATTAATGTAACATATTCACTATTTTAATTTCAAATGCACTATTTTAATTTTGGGGAAGCCTTTTGTAGTAAGTAGAAGTCTCTAAATACTTATCCATAAGGCTGCTCCTTTTATTAGTACAAAAAATTAAAACTGAGATACTGTATGACAGCTGTGAAAATTGTTAATAATTAGAATCCAGTAAATGACTGCTGTATCATGATTCTGATCCCTCTACAGTCATCCTCACCTTGAGAGTATTTCAGATTAAAGGTAAAGGAAGAAGAAAGAAGATTTTATTTGAAAGCATTGCCTCTGGGAAAATGATGGTGGCAATAAGAGCATGAATGGTACGTTTCTTCCTTGGGGGTTGTCAATAATTGTATTACAGCCAACACTAGAACTGTCAGATAAATGAGTCATTAAGAATTCATCTTCAAGACAGGGAGCGAAGTTTTTCTGCAGATGCTGAACAGCCAATACAAGCCCAAAGAGAAGTAGACAGCTTTAGTCATAAATGTCTATAAGCGTCTTTGCAACAAGGATGGAAGAAATCATAGGATGCCAGCTACCAAGCGGACTGAGGTGGATGGGAAAGTATAATTGTCTTTGGTATGAAAACATATGCCTTCCCATAGCATTTTCCTCCTTTGGATTTTTATGAAGATCTACCAAGAGCTTAAGGATGCAATCCTACAAGTCCCTCCCAACAGACAATTTTAAATACACGTGACACTATTTCTGAACCATGCTTGCTTACATCACTAAGGAAAGAAAACCAAACAAAATTTGTAGATTTGGAGCTACAGGGGCTGTTTTACTTCTAGTAAAAAAGGCGGACTTGTTGGAATCCTGGGTTCAGAGAATTTCAATCTTTCAGTGCTGACAGGTAATGATCCTCAAAAGCACACCATATTTGACCTGAGGCCTTGGGAAAGGTTTCTCTTTTTATGCAATAGAACTGAGATTTTTACTGTGTAATTAAAAAGAGATTTGTTATGTCACTGGGTGGAATATGTAGAGATGTAGAAAATCAGGTTTATGGGATTTAGTAACAAGATGGAGGATTTTGGGTGTGGGTTTGTTCTTCCCTCCTTCACAAATCTGGGTGGTTCGGTATTGGTTCATTGGTGTCTGTCATCAGATAGAGTCTCATTTAAGATACTAAATGGCTCACTTTCAAAGTAGAATATAATTATCTTACATTTACTTCCTGGAATTTCTGGCATGAAGTAAACCCAAAAATACATATACAAAGTTGTATTAAATATTCATAGGTGCCTACAATGTGAAAAACCATTCCTTACAGCAATCAATCTTGCTAACCTCTTTTTAACTTTTTATTAATATATGTAGTTAGGAGATCATATCAGAGGTTGATAGCAAGACCAGTAAGAACTTTAATAGGAAGGGAAAAAAAATCCCATTAAAGATGTAGGAGATAATATTATTTCTCAAAAATGGTGAGAAGGTTAGGTGAGCAATAATTACTTGACAGTAAAAGCCAGATTACTTTCAACTGCAGCTGTATTTCATGTATCTAACTTTGAAAGCAAAATACCTCAGCAGTAAAGTCTGTTAACAATGTAACTATTATCCGTGCAAGATTTGAATATGTTTTCACAAATAGAAATGGCATTACTATTCCCTAGACCATAAAAGTCCACCTCCCATTTATTTGCTCTGGGCTCATATTAAGAAGGGAACAAAAATAAACACTATTATAATATTAAACATAACCAATGATTTTTAAACAAAGTCCTTGAACATCATCTTTGGAAGGACAAGCAAATATAATTAAAGCTAAGTAGAAAAGACTCTCTCTGAGTTTCCGAAAAAACTTTATTTTTCAAATTGCCTAAAGATGTAAAAAACCTTAGTACAAGACATAATATTTGATGTCCTGCATTGCAGAGGGTAACCATCATTGAGAAGTGGCTGAATATACTGAGGGGCTTTCTCAGAACTATCTATGAG
The DNA here is from genome assembly GCA_013397865.1 of Struthidea cinerea. Classification (NCBI taxonomy): domain Eukaryota; kingdom Metazoa; phylum Chordata; class Aves; order Passeriformes; family Corcoracidae; genus Struthidea; species Struthidea cinerea. The sequence goes on from VZTI01003411.1 coordinate 1,112,516, forward strand.
CTCAAATCTGGACAACTTTGGACATGATGGGAATTTGATATCAGGTGATCTGATAAACTGACACTTTGTAAAAATAAAGCACTTAGCGAATTCAAAACCAAGCTGTCTTCATTTTTCCCTTGACAACTATGAAAATAGAGGGTTGTGAATGCACAGTTACTTTCATTCAAGTATAAGAAACCAGTTCATCAAGATGTTAGAAATAACAGACTCAGTCCCATGACAATTATACTGAAAAATAAAATTCTAGCTCGTATCTATGGATATTACTGATCTGTGGAAAAGCATTTTATTCAGTTTCTCATCTAAAGCTGTAAAGGGATTTCCATACATATTTATTTATCTATCAGAATCTTTTTTGTTCTTTCCAGAAACTAGCAATTAGGACTACAAAAGGCACAACAGAGTGTTGTGCTACACCTGTCTTACTCCAGCAATCCAGCTATTCTGGTGATAAAGGGTATTCAGTGTGGCTGCCAGGGTGGAAGGCAGTCTGCAGGATGCAGGTGCTCTCATCTCACTTCTGCCCACGATCCTCTCTGTGCCCAGGAGCCCACACAGTCACCAAGGAGGTTAGGATGAATATATCTCAAGCTAGTATTGGCTTTCACAAAGAAAGAAGAAATGATCCTGACAGCACTGAGGTGTAGAAGGCAGCATCTGAACACAGTGTAGGTTATGGCCCATTCTCTGCATCACTCAAGAATTTTACAAGCAGTTTTAAAATGCCAAGGTAATGAGTCCCTGTGCAAGAAATGTTATCCTGGAGATACTGTATTTAGCTAAAGCATCTGGGTTGCACATGAAACCTCAGTGTTTTCCAGAATTAAGGCATTGAATGAAATGGTGTGAAATACCACATGGCCTTTCATAGACAACCCCTATTGGTGCAAAAAGCAAATACTTTTGGTAACTTACATATCTCTTTCTGGTAACATTATAGTGATTGTCTTTGTATCAAAGGCTTTAGAACATGAATGTTTTCCAGCCACTGTTATACTGATACCATAAAAATATCTCTTCCGTGGATTTTTCCTTCTTCTTTTTTTTTTGTAGCATTCTCAGTTACATTTTATGTGCTAACTGTTGGAAAATTCAATTTCATTGTGATCATCTGTGTGACATTCCACGTTACTGTCTGCTAACAGTGCAAATAGCTGACATTTACCATGGCCTTCCAAAGAAGCTAACAAAAGCTCAAATTTTGGAAAAAAATGCTTTTTTCCAGAAACATTTATGAATGCTTGTCACATATCTATTTTGCATTTCTACCATATGAGGATCTTGAAATTCTTTGACAAGAATGGATCTGATCTATTGCTGTGTATAGATGCTCAGATAAAAGAGAGTCGATATGAAGGTAAGAGGTGCCCTGAAAATAGTCCTAAGCAAACAGATTGATTAGAAAATTTGACTTCTACAAGCAAGCAAACAGGAAAGAGTTTGACTCATTGGTCTTAATTTTAGCACAACGTTGGATTATCCAGGAAAGGCAAGAAGAGCTTTTGTGTGTAGAAAGGATGGAGGAAATAGCAGAATTAAAGCACTCTCTGAAGAATTTTAATATGAATATGCTGCAGTATGCAATATATATATATCAAGAATGAGAGCCAGTCTGGGTGAGAAGATGAAGTAAGGTAATGTGCAGCTGAAAATACCATAGAATGAAATTCTGAAATAATGATGAGTCAGTACTTAGGTATAGTCCAGATGAGCAAAAAGCAACCATGAGCACTGATAAAATGTCGCATACTTCGTTTTATTCCTATGTTTCTCATTTTTTAAATACATATCACCTATTTATATTTTTCTGTTTATTTTTTCTCCTTGGAGAAAATAATAAACCTAATAATACTAATGATAACAATAATAACAACAATAACAATAATAATGATAATAATAATAATAGTAATAACAATGAAAAGGAAAGACAGAGGGCAGAAAAAAAACCAAAAGAGAAAAGTGATGCTCAGTAAAATCACTTGCCACCTGCTGCCCCATGCCCAGCCCATTCCCCAACAGCAATCATCCCCCAGCAAGCTCCCCTCAGTTTATTTATTGAGCATGAAACTCTGTGGTATGGAAAATCCCTTTTTCCAATTAAGATCAGCTGTCCTGGCCATGTTTCCTCCCAGTTTATTGTGCACCTTTTCACTCGCAGAGTAAGAGAATCTGGAAAGTCCTTGACTCAAGCAGTACTTAGCAACAACTAAAATTTCATTGTCTTATCAACATTATTCTCATATTAAATCCGAAACACAGCACCACAGCAGTTACTAAGAGGAAAATTAACTCTATCAAAGCCAAAACCAGGACACCATTAATTTGGCAGAATATCAGAGCCAAAGAACTCTGGAGGGACTCATAACTGAGATATGGTCCTCTTCCTAGCTTCTTTGTATTTTTACAGAAGAGAGTACTGCAATAGTTCCCTCTTTGTATTTTTAAGCAGCAACTTATGTCAGTGAACAGTGAGAAAAGGCACATTCTGTATCATCTACACTGCTTCTAGCAGCCTATAATTTGATTATCATTCCAGCTCTTGGTTTTAGGTCCCAGTCCTGATACATGAGCATTAGTTGACTCCCAAGCTCTCTTTTGGTATGAAGCAAGAGTTCCTACCAAAACAAAGCCCAGGCATGTTTTTTTGAGAAGGTACTTTCCACTTGGAAGTTGAGAAAACGAGTGACTGAAGTCCAGTTGCTGTGGCTGTACTCTGTCCTCCCACACAACACCAGTGGGCTGTGTGTCCCTGCAGTCCTCCATGCCCCTGGTTCACAGCATAAACACCCTGCTGTTTTGGAAGGTAGCACTGACCTTGCATTGTGTGGCACCTTTCCGACTAAAAAAAAAAAAGCCCACACAAATAAAGAAAACTGTCTTAGTATGACAGTGGCACTCCTTCAAGCTCCCAGAGGACCCTCTGCCAAGCTTTTCATAGCTCAAGTTCAGCTCCCAGTCCACCCAGCCTGACTGAGGATCTGTTCCTGAGAAGGATATGTGGGTATGCATGCTCTTTAGGATGTGGCTTCAAAAGATAATCCACAATGTGCTCCAGTGGCCACTGTAAAAGTATTATCAGTAGCTCTGTAACTCATTATTTAGACCACAAACCAGTATATTGTACAGCTCTGAGTCTCTTAAAGATATTATGTTAAATGATAATGATGATGACGATGATGATGATATTAATAGTAGTGATAATAATATATTGTATATGATAATTGTATAATGATGGTACTAATTATATCAGTAGTAGTACTACTAATAATGCTAGTACTCTTGCCACTAATAAAGAATATCTTGGTTTTCCTTCCCTTTATTTCTGAGCAGAATATACATAGTAGGCTGAAGAATCCCAAGTAGACTTGAGCCTTCGTTTCATAGAGTGTTTTACTCTTTATGCGGGCCTTCCTGTTCCACAGATTTCACTATGACTGGAATAATGTATTTTCAGGATCCAGGCCATTGAATCATTTTCCTCAAAAAGGTATGATTTTATTTACTTATCTCACTGAGGCTGTTGAATATATGCTTATTCATGTTCAAACAACCCTGTATTAATCCAAGTAAGAATATTAGGGAACTTTAATAATGCAAATTGCTCCTAGTACTTGATCCCCCAAGGTGACTATACACATGTAGTATTATTAGTATTAGTATTCATGATATTATTATCTATAGTATCTATAATAATCTATATATATTATATCTATATCTATATCTATAATAGCTATACACTATTATCCAGCAGATGGTTTAGAGTCCATCATGAGTGTGGCCAAAGTTTCCTGAAATCTGTAGCTACCTCTTGCAGTCTTCTACTCATGGAATTATTGGACAGTCCAGGTTGGAAGGGACCTCAAAAGATCATCTGGTCCAACCTTTCAGTGGAAGGGGGGCTTAAATAAGACTCTCAAGTACCCTGTCTTTTTATCTCACTATTCATTATTCACATTAATGCCCAATAATGCACTATAAACCCTAAAAAACCAGAATATTCTAAGCAACTGAGTCTCGGTTGCATCCCAGATTTTGAAATATATATTAATGTTTTGGTTTTTTCTGTTGTTTTGTTTAACTATTAGTCTCAGATTATGGGAACGCCTTTGGATGGTTTGTCCTGAATATCACAGGTAGAGAATAGCTGCAGCTCAGAGATGTGAGTTCTTGACTAACCTAAGTATCTAGCCACTTAATTTATATACCTAGAATTAAAGGTAACTTTGAAAACTTAAGCCCTATCCTCAAAATTATTTTTTATCAAATTCATTAGCATCAAACTCAATAGAGTACATCAACAAGCCCTTTTAAAACATAAATTATTAAATACTTCAGGTGAGTTAATGTAATTCATGCTTTTAACTGCAGCAAAGTCAACTTTCCAAAATACATTGAACATATTTTAATTGGACTCTTCATGGTAATGCCTGAGGCTTTGATAAAAATTCACAACCACAAGACATAAATGACGCTGATAAATTCACTGGGTGACAGGCTGAAATGAAGAACAGAGGTGAAATTTCAAAATGTGAAAGGCTTCCAAATTTGTGTCTCTATCTAGCAATAAATCCATAGTTAAAAGTAACAAATAGTATTTCCAGGATTGATGGAAAAAGAGATCATCTCTTCTCTCCAAGTGTGAAGCAGAATATTCAGAAAACCAGAGAAGAAATTAGTTAGAATTATCAGCTCCACTGAATTAATTAAATGGTCAAGAACAGGAAATTTCCACATAATGCCTGCCAGATTCTGTGTCTGTGGGACCTGATTTCTAATTCTCTTACAGGAATAAGTCCATGAAAATAAATTGCTGAAATTGAAGATGGTTGTTAATCTTACTCTCCTTAACCTTCCTTTGTCCTACACATATAATCCTTTGAGAAATCAGGTATTTGGGAACTTGGAGTCAGAGTGCCATGAGATATATTTCTGGATGTCATGATCATATTTTACTACTGGAAAAAAAAAAAAAAAATTACTTTCATGGGAAAAAGGAAGAGCTGTGACATCCTGCAAAATAAAAAGCATCCATTTGTGGATTGCAGGATACCAAGAAGGAGAGAAAAGCATCTGCTTAGAGCTTCCTTGTTTTCAAGCTAGAATAGAAATAGAAGAGTCTTTTGCATAACTAAATATTAATGATTATATAAATATGTATTTTTACTGTCTGCTTAAATGATGAACAGGATGGCATTTAAAAAATTGCAATACTCTGAACAAAGCTCCTGTGATGGTAATCACATCTAGTACATTACCTCATAAAAAGCGGTCCATTTGTGTAAGAGAATTAAACTTCATTTTTGAGAACTGTGTGGGTGTATACAAAATAACAAATAAACAGCTACACTTCTGCTGCTCTTTAAAAGTAAAAAAAGCTTTTCCACTAAAGTCCCGTCAGAGGACATTTATTGTAGACATTCAAATTTTGAATTATTCACAGATTTTCAGCCAACCATAAAAGTTGATTAGAGTGCTGAATGCTGCATGTTCTGCATCAAGTCACAAACATATCACTTGTAAATATTTATTAAATCTCTAAGATACATTTGGAGTTTCCACTGAAAAATCTATTAACAGCACAAATTCTTCAGAAGCATCAAGGTTTGTATGGGATAATGAGGAATTAAAGATCAAGTAATTGTAATTTAAACAGCTGTTAAAGTGAGTATCTTTTCTGTGTTGTCCTAACAGACTATCACTTAATTTCCTTCAGTCCAGCTAATAATGAATTGTCAGACAAGTGCATAAATTTAAGCACTGTTGTAAATTAAGGTGTTCTCTTGACCCAGGGCTGAAAACTTAAAATTACATGTTTCATCAGTGCCTACCCCTGAGCCATGACTGACATAAAAACTGTTCCCTTTGGGGTAAGGTGTTCATGCCATTAAGGACAGCCATAGCAGCTGCCAAGTTTTCTGGACATAACTACTATTATTTCTCATGATGCTTTTAGGACAGACCAGCAACACATTTTCCAAGTTTACCAAAAGACTTTGTTTCAAGAGATAAATTCATTTTTTAAGATCTTTAAATCATTTCTAAGCATAGCAGTTCAAAAACCCTCTCCCAGTCTCGCCTCTCCTCATTTGAAATGTTTTGATCATCATGAATTCTGGCAACTGTGATACTTAATAACCTGCAGACGAGATTAATGACTAATGAGTCTTAGTTCTGAAAATGCTTCAGGGTCATGCCAGATGAGGAACAAATGTCATACAGTGAGTATTCTTTTGCCCAGTCATTAGAAACAAGAATTGCAACAGCCTACCCAGGGAAGTGGTTGAGTCACCGTCCCTGGAGGTGTTTAAAAGATGTGCAGATGTGGCACCTGGGGACATGGTTTAGGGGTGGGCTTGGCAGTGCTGTGTTGTTGCACTTGATGATCTTAGAAGTCTTTTCTAACCTACGTGATTCTATGACTCTATGACAATATTGTCACCCTATTGTCTTCTGTCCTAGAACAGCTTGTCTATGTAGAAACCTTTTTAAAACTATGCCTATTACACACCTTAGTTCCTCAAAAGTAAACTCACAAAGTAAAAACATTATTTTTAAAACAGTATGTCCTCTTCCAAGGCCAACTTTTAAATTAATTCCGTGAAATAGATGTTTCCCAAATGACCTTAGAATGTATCAGGTTATTCAAAATAACTTCAGGACTACCACAGAATTCAAAGTTAAATTGTAAGATTACTTTAAAAATTGTGATGCTATTGTCCAAATCACCCTTTTCAATATTAAAAATGGACCTTTACTTTTCTAGAAATATGAACAAATGCAATAGTATTATAAGAGAAAGCAAAACCCAAAAGATCCTAATGCAGATAACAGGTAATGCTCTGAAAATATGTAAAAAAGAGAAATAAATTCCATAAAAGTGATACACTTTTGTTTCAAATTGTGCACTGTAAAACATGTTCTTTGAAATAAATTTAATCTCCTCTCACCCTTAGTGCTGTTCAATTCTTTTTCCTTTTAATCTGAATAGTATTTGCTTATCTTATTACTTTACAAAATTACAGCTTTGTTTTAGTCAGTACTACAGCTAAGCATATAAGATCTGTCAAAACACCAAGGTGTAGGTAATGGAGAGAAAAAGAACCTTCCAAATGAACTTTCAGTCACAATAGAATTTTCAAGATTTCTTTAAACAACACTAAAAAAATGCTGCAAAAGATTTTTTGCTCTTGTCATACTGACATATAATTTGATCAAAGTGGTATATCTTTAAGATGTGTGTAAGTCATTCATTTTAAAATTACTCTGTGTCCTACATTTTATTACATATCATTCCCTACATCAATTTTCCTTAAGTGCTTAAAATAAGCTTCATGTATGATTTTATCAAATGTATCTTCTTTCTCTTACTCTGTAGAAAAAACAATACCCACAGCTTTCTTATTGTATTGGCTTCATGCAATTTATTCTATTCCTACATTACTCTAACATTCTTATTCTCTAATATCAGTGTCGACTTAAACAGCTTTCTTAAAAACTAATCTACTGCTTTATGTTTTAAGTCAAAGGGATACAGTCCCCCACGTTCAATGTGCATGTAAGTGCACAGAGTAAGCACGACCACCTGTGAAGGAACAATTCTGAATTGTTGGAGGGGGGGAGAAATATCAGTTTTTAACACCATGTGCAACTGGGCAAAACTGGCATTTCATATTTGTTCAAAGTGGATACTTTTACACTATTTAATTTACTGTCTATAAACTATTATTGCAAAAGGTAAGTTAGCATTGTTAATCAAATGAAAAAAGGCTGTTCATGTCACACAGGAATAAGATACTGTCCTAAAAATTTCGAGTGCCTATTTTTTCAAGAGTGGAGAACAAGAAACACTAGTAATAATAAGATGAGCTTCCCTAGATATTGCCAGTATTCTACATAACGCTTTTATATGATAACTTTTGCATAGAAGATCTTTTGATGTTATTAAACCTCCCAGATGGTAGGTATTGCTCCCATTCTTTTATAACTGCCATGACTTGCAGTAGGTATGGAGAGATTTTTGTATCAGTGGCTGCTTAGCTTCTTCTCTGGAGCAAATCAGTCTTCTTCTCAGGTGAAATTATTCCTCCCAAATTTCTCTGCCTTGGTTCCCAAGGTATCTTTTAGTAAGATAGTAAGATATGCCCTCATGGATTTGTGTTAATAACAGAAGAAATGCTATTACTATCAAATGCATAGGCATGAATTTTATCATATCCATCTCTACCCACCTAACACGTAGGTACTTGATCTATCATAATCATGTAGATAAATTCACAGAGAGTGAGCCATCTCCAAAGGACAATTCATCTTATGCACTGGGAATACCTACCTAGGGATGAGAATAGTAGCACTGAAGAGGTTCATTTATCTCCGTTGAAGGAATCCACAGCACTAGCATAGATTAGGCAGCTAATTTTTAGGTGGCTAATAGTGGCTGAGATAATTCAACCCAGGTGATGAAGTAGCATTGTAAGTCACTGTCCAAGTCCTCTGTACTATGCAGTAGCTGTAACTCCTGCTGATATTACTGTATCTAATCAGCAACCAGTCCCATTCTAATGTATCTGAATAGGAAATTAAGAATTAGAAATATCATCAACTGAAGCCTTTCTTTTTCTTAAGTTTTTTGTTTGTCCTTGCTAAGCAGAAACTGGCTTTGTGTTTATATGATTCCCCTCCTTCTCATATACTGAGTTGGTTCTAGATTATCCATCTTTCTGTGCTAGAGTGCGGAATTATTCCAAATGTAATACAGCATGTCAGAATAGTCTGATAGCTTCCAGATGAAAGACCATATAGTTTCTTAGCTGTACTCTTTGTGAGTCTTTGATGTATTATTTCACCCAGTCTGCATGCTACAAAACTACAATTTAGGGACTGAATTTTTCTTTTCTTCTGGTTGGCTGTCAGGTTTACGGCAGATTACCACATCACAGTCTTTAATTTTTGGCAAAATATTGCTATTCTGCACAACAGTAAAGTGATATAGATTGAACTGGAAAGAGCCCAATGACAGTCACTTAATATATTGTGCCAGAATGTCCTTTATTTTACTCTATCATTCATCTCCTGTCTTATTTGTAGAGGTTTGGGTTTTAAAGAAATTTAATGTTCAAATATTCTATGTTCAAGTGTCTTACATTCTGTGGAGGAGAACCATGAATTTGGACACATGTCCTTGGAATAGAAATTTATTGCTTCATGGTTTCGACTATAATGCAGTTCTCTGTGATTCAGGGTTTTGCTAATGTTGAGGTGCTTTTTTGTCAGTGCTTATTTTACTGGTCACCTTAGGGTTAGGCTTGATAAAAACCACAAAGCCAAGAGCCCCAGGGACACTGCAACTACAAAAGGCATGCCAAGGGGAGCACGGCACTGCCCCAACATTGCTCCCTCCACACCCTTCTGCTTCACACCACCCATGTGCTTTGCACCTCAGCAAATGGCTGCTTCTACTGCTCTGCTTTGGTTTAGGCTTACGCTTGAGGTCAGGCTTGAGAAAACAAAGCCTAGACCTCCAGGGATTTTGCAAATACAAAAGGCATGCAAAAGGGAGCACTTCATGTCATCCCATTACATTTGATTACAATTACTTCATTTCAGAATTTTGTTTTATTTCTTTAAATTGAATTTCATTTTATTAGACGTCCACCCTAGTCAGTTTGTTTCACTTTGAGATTTCATTGAAATTCTTCCTTTCATGAAAGGAAATGAAATCTTGCAATTTCAGTGAGTAGCAATTCACCAAGGTTTGGTCCATTTCCCTGCACATCAAGTCAGCCCATGCCATTTTATTGTTTTTACTTCGGTTCAGAATTTTCTCACTTATTTTTAACATTTAATTTCATCCCACTCTTCACCTGTGCATTCATTACATTTCATTTCCAGATTTCAGCATTTCATTTCTTCAATTTCTTCTCCTGTCTCTTTATTTACCTTTTTCCCCTGATATCGGGATTTCAACGTGAATAATTTTGGCAAGTTTTGGTCCTTTTCACTGCACCTCATTTCATCTCAGTCTGTTTCATTGCAGTCATTCCATTTCCAAATTTCCTTTTTTTTTTCAGTTGCTTTTTTTTATATCATATCTCTGTTCCAGAGTGTTTGTTACACTTTGTTCTCTGATTTCAAGATTTCATTTCCTTTCCTGAAAGGAAAAAACCACAAAGCCCAGAGCTCCAAGGACACTGCAATTACAAAAGGCATGCCAAGGGAAGCACAGCACTGCCCCAACATTGCTGCCTCCATACCTTGCTCCTTGGCATCAAACATGGGCTACGAACCTCTGCCTCAGAAAAAGGATGATTTTATTGTTCCTCTTAGGCTTTGGATTACACTTAGGGTTAGGGTTGAGAAAACCACAAAGCCCAGAGCTCCAAGCACACTGTAACTACAAAAGGCACACCAAGGCCAGCATGGCACTGCCCCAACATTGCTCTCTCTACGCCTTCCTCTTTGGCATCAAATATGGGCTGGGAGCCTCTGCCTCAACAATACCCTGATTTTACTTCTTTGATTACATTTAGGGTTAGGCTTAGGATTAGGGTTGAGAAATCCACAAAACCTAGAGCTCCAGGGACACTGAAACTACCAAACGCATGCAAGGTGAGCACGGCACTGCCCCAGTATTGCTCCCTCAGAATCTTGCTTCTTGACACCAACCATAGGCTTGCTAACACAGCCTCAGAAAAAGCCTGATTTTACTTCTCCCATTAGGGTTAGCGTTACGCTTTGGGTTAGGCTTTAAAAAACCCTAAAGGCTAGGGCTCCAGGGATAGACCATGGCACTGCCCCAGCATTGCTCCCTTAGCATCTTGATTCTTGGCACCTGTCTTGGGGATGGTTTATATCCCATTTCCATTTTTTTGGGGTTTTTTTTTGTTTTGTTTCCAGAATGATCCTTGCCTCCCCTGGTTCTGGGACTATCCCAATGCGTGAGGGGCTGCCCAGGATTCTGTAAGGGTTGGGGGCCAGGGGCTGCTACTTTTTTTCAGTAAGCAAGAAAGGTGAGCAACTTCGAAGCCACGGCAGCATGGTCCTCTTACAGGTTATCTTGTTGTCCTGTGGTTTTTGCCTGTTTCTTTCTCTTCTTTTTCCTTCAGGGCTGTGACTAGGGCTTGCTGGCTTGCTTCTCTGCCGCTGTGCTGCTTGGGAGCCCAGTGCCAATGCTTCACCTGGAGCCTGCCACTGCCTCTGCATGCCCGACCCCATGACCAGGCATCACAGGTGAGCTATCCAAGGGAGCGATCTCGCACCCAGCCCCGCTGTTTTCTGCCGCTGCTTCAGGGCATTTTTGCTACATTTTAACTCCGCGCTCCCTGTCTGCCCAGATCCCCGCGGCTCCTGGCACAGCCTCGGAGTTTTGCTACCTTTTGTTTGCCACCCTGAGTGTACTCTCCTCTGCTGTTCCAGCCTGCTGCTCCAAGCTTTCCTCCTGCAGTCCATTCAGTTTTCCGAGTGGCACTGAGACCAGCTGCCGCTGTGAGGATGCAGAGGAAGTCCCTTTTCTATCTCTCCCGCCGGCCGAGCCGCCATTACCATGCCAGAGAGGCGGCTGCGCTCGCGCCACAGCGCCCCCTGCAGGCGCGGGGGAATCCCCGCAGCCGCGCTGCCCGGCCGGGAGCCAGCAGCGCCCCTGCCGGCTGTGAGCGGAACTGCACCCACGGGGAAAGGCCCGTGGCCGGGAGAGGGCTGCGGCTGGCTTCTGGTTCTGGTTGTTGTCGCTGCCGTCATGGTTGTTTGTTTGTCTTGTCATACATTAGTAAAGAACTGTTGATCCTTTTCCCATGTCTTTGCCTGGAAGCCGCATAATTTCACTGTTATAATAATTTGGAGGGAAGGGGGTCACATTTTCCATTCCAAGGCAGGTTCCTGCCTTCCTTGGCAGACACCTCTCTTTCAAACCAAGACAGCACCACCCATGTGGTGAGCACCTCAGCCTCAGCAACTCAGATTTTACTCCTCCCCTTAGGGTTAGGGTTACACTTAGGGTTAGACTTGAAAAAACCACAAAGCCCAGAGCTCCAGGGACACTGCAACTACAAAAGGCATGCCAAGGGGAGTATGGCACTGCCCCTCCACACCTTGCTCCCTGGCTCCACCTATGGGCTGGGCACCTGAGCCTCAGCAAAATCCTGATTTTACTGCTCTGTTTAGGGTTAGGTTTACACTTAGGAAACTGAGTGGACACAGGAACAGCACTTGTCATTTGCATAGTTCTGTTTTGGTTTGCCTTTGCTTGTAAAACACAGATGTGAGTGTACAGCTGTCTAAATACAAAAAGAGATCTGAAAATTATGGCTGGCCCAGGCTGAACTCTGCAGAGAGAAATTGTTGCACCATTTTCCGTAGTAATTAAGGCTATTGGAATTTTTTACAACTTTTTGTTACAGGAAAATTCTGCTCAGAATATACTATACAGCTGGCCAATGTTTCTTTAGTTGTGGTTTTTTTTTCTTTAAGAGTGCTGAATCACAATTACAAAAATGGCAGCAGAAAATGAAGTGAATAACATTTCAAGATCATATTGATTTCTAGGCAAAACCAAGGGAATGCTTATACTTTCTTCAGATATCCCAATAAGGAGAAAAATACAATTAATGTCCTAAGAAAAAAAATATTATTCAAAAATTATCTGTGCAGAGAAGAAAAAATGGAGCTAAAGAAGAAAAAACTTTCACTACCAAACATATTGTACAAAGATCATTATTTTTATTCTCTCCAAGGACTAACTGTGCACTTCACTTGCAAAACAGACAACTATTTCACACACAGGAGCAAAATGCAGAAGGATCTTCATACATATTCATAGGAGCTAAGATTTAGCTTCTGATCTCAGGGGAAAAGCTACAAAACCCAGAATTGGGCACCTAAATTTAAAATATTTTAACTCTAAACTGCTCAGAAAAGGATTTATGGTCTTCCAGTTGCCACAGACACACAATGTGTGTTGTTATCCTAGTGTTTTAAGAATAATTATTGGTTCTATTCCTATGGTGAAGATGAAATAATTGTAATTTCAAGTTTTTTTATATTAATATCAGTGTTTCATGGAGTCAGTGATACACTAATAACTTTAGCAGGTGGTGCTGGCACACAGAAGGAAGATTTTCACCTTTGAGAGTGATAAAATGGCAATGCCATGTGACTTGTGACTGGCTCCACTCAAGATTTTTCACATACACGTTAATAGATTTTAATGGCCTATGGTAGATATCTTATTTGTCAGCTATTAATGGTATTCAAAACTACGATAAAGCCTAAGAGCCAATGCAGAAGGGAGACTACTCTGACAATCAGTTTACAAAATAGGAAGAGTACACAGACTCTGACTGAGAGGTAGAAAGTTAAACCAACAGAGACTGTAGCACACCCACTGAGTGAACATCAGGATGACATAGTTTTCCTCTGTGTGTGTGTGGTTACTGTGAAAGGATAAATGAAAATAGATTGGTGAGTTAGGAAAGCTATGAAAGATTTTAGATTATAGATGTATGAGCATCTTCTTATATTGAGAAATCTTCCATCATTTTTACATGTGGAAAATACATTATTTAAAGATTGTTGTTTATTATCAAGGGTGTTTATATTCTTGAGTTCCACACTGGATGATGAAACAGTTAGTGAACTTCCCCAGAAACTTAGATAAGCCTGATGAAAAAAAAAATAGCCAATCCAACCCTGTACATTGTCTCTTATACTTACTTAAGAGTCAAGTCAAACAAGCCATTAAAAGCCTTGAGCTTAGATCCAAGATTTACATATATTAAACAGATTGGAACAAAAAAATCAGGAATTTATCTCTGTAAATGCCAGGAATCCATACAGTTTGAGGATAATTAATACCTACTTGGTGGAATATGTAGACTTTTCTCATCCTTACATTTTATCTTCAAAACTTTCATCCTAATAAAAATTATATTTTAGAAGTGGATTAATAATGGATTCATAATTATTCTGTCACATTCTGTGAAATCTGTCAGGTTTACTTGGCAATTGAAAAGAGAGGGCATAGCCTTTTGCTCTATGATTTTATGAACCATACTACTTACTAGCTCCCGTCGTAACTATTTAAGTAATTGATGTCCTTTACCTGGACTGTAGACCCCAAGTGGTCAGACTTCATCTTTTCTTATATTTAAAGCAGAAATTAATAGATTTCTGTAACTGCTTGTCATTGCAGAAATCTATGAGGTATGTATCTAACAGAAAAACAGCAAAGAGACTAGAAGTTTAGGAAAGCATTTTATTTCCAAAAATAGATTCCAATAAATAGTATTTTTAAAAGGAGGAGGGGGCAGGGGAACAGTAATTGCTGATATTTAAGTGCAAAAAAGTGCATGTAAAATATCTGTGTTTCTACAGTTCTGTTTCTCACATTGATACTTTTCTCCAAATTGAAATGCACTATTTTCAGCCTTCTCTAATCCACAAGGCTCTTACCCAAACCTTCTCATTCATTCCAAGAGCTGGCGAAGACGGAGGAGGAAAAGCCAAGAGACTGAAACCATCAGAAATTGTAACTGGCAGAAAATGGCAGTTAACAAAAATAAAAGTTACACTGAATTTTTGACTTTCTGTTAAAAAGCAAGTCAAATATTTCTGGGCTTACGTTTATATAATTATTCATAACTAGAAGATTTGCTTTCATTTTTTTTTATTTTCAACTTCATTGTAAAATAGCTGAAAATTTTGGCCTTTAGTAGGTACAAAGCATGCATTTTCAAAGCACAGTACACACACTGCTAAGGAGAGAAGAACATATTTTTATCTTTTATTTTGTTTCACCTGTATTCTTATGAATAAAACTCCTGGATATAACAATTCAAAAGCTTTGAGGGATTATCTAATGCAAAGTCTTAAAATTATGAGGATTTTTTAAATGGAAAACAGAAGCCAAATCTACCAAATTTCATTAAAATTGTCTCTACCTGTTTCAGCTTTTGCCTCCTTAGTACCCTTCCTTCCTGGCTATGAATGTCTTCTGTTGATCTAAGCCTGGCATTCAACTGTCAATTCTCAAAATACTTCTAGCTCTCCTGTTCAAAGTTTTCGAACCACATAACAATATTAAAACACTGACTGGATTCTAAGAACAGTGTCAGATTTAAGGGGACTTTGGTGAAGCATAATTAGCTTTATGTTAAAATCAACTGTTTGATGGATAAATTGTTTCAGTTTACATCATGCCAAAAGAACATAATGAAAGTCTTTAAGATTAAATTCTGCTATTTTTTCCCTAAATTCTATCAAAACTGGCAGGAGGTAGAATTCTGGCAGTTTTATTTTTCTGTTATCTTCCATGGCAGCAAGACATGTGCAAAGGAAATGAAACATATTCAGCCAGAGCAGAAAGCACTACTACAGGATATCACTCCATGAAGACATAATGCCAAATAAAAGCAGCAGATATTAAATAATTTATCAATGCTATCACATGATGGGTGAATAGGACTATCAGGTGCAGTTTCAGGGCTCCCTGCCTTGGTTCTATCCTTAACACCTTCCTGCTCCTTTTTGAGGATAGTGATAATAAAGACTGTATTTAGTTTCCAACTTTGGTTCAAAGAAGGACACCATTCATAAAGCATAAAATGGTAGTGTCTCTGTGGCACATGTGCCTTTCATTCCAGGGTATGATTCCTTGAACTGACGGTTAAAATTAACATATAAATTAATTTATTTGTGGTGAAGTGAATGCAAATTGATATTCTGACAACCATTCTAAGAATAATAAATTTATTATTTTCTCTTAGCCGGTAAGATCTACCATGTGAGAGCATCCCCAACTCAAAATGTGAGCCCATGGTCCTGACACTACTGACAAAACTCATTTGTCAGTAATATGCAGGTTGATCAGCTGGATTGTGTAGAGTAACTTAGCAAGTATATGAATTGGGCACCTGCAACAGTGTTCAATGAACTGGGCATTCATTTTATACTGTCCTCTTTTATTTTTCCTTTATTCAGAGTGGATAAAATATAATATAGTTGCCCTCAAGGCATAAATCTGACTCTGCACTTCTTTGTATCAATTGACCTGGCTGTAAATACAAATCTTGTCTTACAAGCTTGGCAGTGGGGAAAAGATATATGAGTGCTGATCAAACCAGTTTCCTTTGTCATACTGGGCAAATGGCTGACCTGAAATATCCTATTCCAAATGACCTTCTACTCAGGAATAAACCTTTATTGACTCTCTATCTGAGTTACTAAAGCAGCTTCAAAACAATTTGAAAAACCTGTTACACTTTTCTCACAAAATTATGTTGACTTAGCATTTATGAGTTCTTGTGATTTCCACAGATTTTTACAAAAAACCCCAACAAGGCTCTGTGGACATACACCCTTTGTTCTGCTTACCTACCAGTGCGATATAGTGCATTTGAAGATAAAGATGAAGCTTATGAGATCATTATTTGTATCACACAGGTTAGAAATCACTGACTATAAACTGGTTATAAACTAATGACTAAATCACTGGCTATAAACTCTTCAGTAGGGATAGGCGAGGAAGGAGAGGCAGTGGCGTAGCCCTGTATATTCATGAAGGTTTCAATTGTCCAGAGCTTGATAATGGTGGCAATAGCGTTGAGTGTTTACGGGTAAGAATCAGGGGGAAGGCCAACAAGGCAGATATCATGGTGGGAGCCTGTTATTATTCCCAGTGTATGGAAGTTTTACAATGTTGTTAAAAGTTGTGTGAAAGCACTTCTGCTATAGCAATGTAACTGGCTAAAATATTTATCATTTGTTTACATTAAGGGCTTTTATTGCTAAGAACTTTAATGCACTCATTACTGGAGAGTAGCCACCAAATTTTTTAGAGGAATAATTGTAACTCGTTTGAGAATAGTTCACATTCATTGCAAACTAAGTGCATGATGCTCATAATCCTGAGTAACATAGAAATTAACAGTAGAACCCTGCAAAGCTATGTAAATTCTGAAGCTATTCATATTCCAAATCCATGCTGAAAGGGAACTTCATTAAGACAGTTGCATCTTATTTCCAGCTGCAGCTAAATCTTTAAATAACTATACTGGAAAAAGAATTTAAAGACACTCACTTATGTAAGTTATGAATGTGAATACAGGATGAATGCTTTACAGTATACTACCCCCATAAGCCTATCTCCAAGTTTTCTGATGATTCACAGTGTCTCCAGGCAACAAAGTAAATGACAGCTTTTGAATGTATTTCCTGTTCTTTCTTAATTTGCATTTATAAACTCTTTTTTTTTTTCCTCCCAGAAGACTGGTTAGACATTTTGGTAGCAGTTTTAAAACACCTCTCTTTCATCAGTTTAACAAAGAAAGATGTCCACTCAGCCAAACTGGGATGTTATCTAAAGAGACTTTTCTTCTTGGATTCTTTCCAGCAGTTTTACTTATCTCCTGTTGCAGTTAAAAAATGCTTAGATTTGCCCATATCTCTAAGGTCTGGTTTAGTCACCTGTATATCTCTGTATCTCCTTCCTTGGCATCTTTATATTTGTGTTGCCGCTTATCCTTCAGACACATCTCTAGCTCCATTCCGTGGAGTATGTGGCTTCCCAGCCTATTACATACGTAAAACTATTATATTCACTTTCACTTGTTTTTGTATTGCTTGTGATTAGCTGCCAATTTAATAATGATCCCATTTAAACAGAACTTACAGAATTTTATCTGCAGTTATGGAATTTTATAAGCTCAAGCCTATAAACAAAGTCAGGAAGATGATGCTGGTGAACTCATTCTTTTTGATTGTCTGCATATGGTATTCTTCAGGCTTCATTTTGCAGGGAGCAGTATCAGCACCTCCTGTCCTGTAATTATATTTATAATAAAAATAGAGACCTTTAAAATCTAATAGTCTCAAGGATAAGTTGGTTGTCTCACAGAACATTTATTCAATTTTAATTTAATTTAATTTCATTTCATTGTTCTGAAATCCCATTTTATAGGGTCTTTCTCCTAACAACTACTTTTCTGGATGATTCATGAGAATTATGTGGCTTATCCCAGAATCCCTGCCCCTGGCAGTGTTCAGCATGTCAAGACATCAGATGCTAGTGAGGGTCAAAATGGATACCCAGGAAAATTTAATTCTTTTTAATCCTGTTCAATCACATGTGTTCTCTATGTCCTGGAAAGGCATCAGTATCCTATTAACTCTTATTCTTTTAAAATCAAATAATTTCAAAATAAGTTTTTGGAAAGAAAAGTGATTGCTTTATGATGCCTGTTATGTGTCTGCTGGCACTGACTTTCACAAATAGGCCTAATTTATGGAAACATAGTGACCTCTGAACCATGCCAAGTGGCATGGTTGACATACCCAAGGGACAGGCTGCCATCCAGAGGGACGTGGACATGCTCAAGAAGTGGGTCAATGGGAACTTCATGAGGTCCAACAAGGCCAAGGCCAACTCCAAGGTCCTGCATCTGGGTGGGGACGATCCCTGGTATCAATAAAAGCTGGGGGATGAGCGAATTGAAACCAGTCCTGATGAGAAAGGCTTGGGTATGTTGGTGGAGGAGAAGCTGGAGATGAGCTGGCAATGTGCATTCGCACAACCCAATAATGATTCAAGGGGGAAAAGTCTGATTTTTTTTCCCAGTAGACTTCCAGGTTGCATGTGCATGTTAGTGAACATCATCTTGCTAGGCAAAGTGGGAAGTTTTCTCTCTTTCTCTCTGGTTAAGGTGAAAAAAGAACTAATAGGGTGGTCTTACCAAAATGAGGACATGTCACCTGAAGGGAGAAAAACTGAAAAAAAAATGAAAAAAAGTGAGAGAAAGAGGAGAAGAGAGAGTGTGAGACATATTTCAAATTTAACCACGCTGTAATAGATTAATGCATTTGGGTTTTTTAATGTATTTATTCTTGTATTTCATAATTACTTTTCATGATACTGCCAATTGTGGATGATATAAATAAATGCTCTCATTTGAATTTACTTTGCCTGACTGAAATTAATAGGGATTTCAAGTAACTGGATAACATCAAGGCTCTTTTCATCCAATGGCATGGCTAACTAGAGGACTGGATTGCTGGGGAATCTGTCTCACCAGATCACATTGTTCAAAACAGATGAACAGTATGTCGACTGTTTGGCCACTGTATGCCTGAAAAGATGATAGAGAACTGATATCACAAAATCAAAAGAAAAACACCCACATATTTCAGGGACTGTGGTAAGTGGAGAAATTCCTTGGGAATGTGGGATGTCTCCCAAGTCACTTGAACATGGAGAGGCAGAAGTATAGGAGAGGAAAATGCAAAGCTCTTTTGCTGCAGCTATAGATGGATAACCAGAAAATTCCCTCAGCAGAAGGACACAGTGATAAAACATCTGAGCAAGGATTTGGAAACCTGGAGAGGTGCCTGGATTCACTTTGTAACAATCCATATCCCTTTAGTGAACATCAGGAGAAGTGGAAAAAATTCTGGACCCTGAAAGACATCTGGATGTAGGGTACTGCCATGTGCCATCATCCATTTCTTCTGAGACAAAGATCTTGGCAGGCACTTTTACACTTCAGAGAAAAGGCATGCCAAGGAACACATTGATGCTTCTTGGCAGAGGACACACCCGCTTTTATGGATTTGGAGCAGATGAATGAAAAAGGACTGACCTTTAGTGCAGGCTTCTCCTGTACAGATGGCATTGTTTGTGTGGGTTATCACAACCTGTAGAATGGGCTCCCAAAGGCCAGTGAGGACAATCAGGACCAGCTGGAGCTGACATGCACTCTGGTCACATTCTCAGAAGGTCTTTGTTGCTCTTCTCCATGCACAGAGAGACTGTCTGCAGAATTTTGTTGTGTGCTCTGGGACAAGTTTGACCTGGATGTGTTCTGAGACAACTTTGGCCTGGACCATGCCAACATCTGGCATGAATTTTCAATGTGTAGGATGTTCCCTTTACTGTGTAGGAGGGTCACAGTGGTCCTGTTGTGGGAGAACTGAGACACAAATTTCCGGGTTCGTTCCACAGCACAAGACTCTAGTGAAGTCCATCTTCTGCAACTGATGTCCGTGCTGGAAGATGTGATTCAATCAGATCAGGCCCATATGATCCTGTCACAGAGCACCTTTGATAATCCTATCTTGTCAAATACTCAACATGAGGAAAGCACTTGACATAAAACATCATAAGTATACTATAGGGATCCCTATATATTAGGAGATAGATATATATATATATATATATGTTAACATATCCCTATATATTAGTCCCTGCTTTGTGGGAGTCACTTGATGCACTATGAACTAGAGTAGAAGTCTTGGTAAAGTTCTTCAGGACCTTGGAACAAGACTGTTGACTTTCATTAGCGAGAGTTTCAAGGCTGGCTCTTGACCTGTTGTCTTTTTGTTCCCTCGTGGGAGAAGATTCGTGCTTACAAAGCTGTGTGAAAACGCAGATGAATCGATGGATGTAAAAGCCTCCTAAGTCACCAACTTGATGGTCTCTTTCACTGGGTGAGCAGGTCAAGAAATCTGACCTGGTGGCCCAGGACAAGTGAGCTGATTCCCATGCTCAACATCTAGCCTGACACAGGCACGCTGCTCTACCTGGGCATCTACACCTCTGCAAACAACCCCTCCACAATTCCTAGCTGGGACAAAAGGGAGGCAAGGTTGTCAGAGCAGGTGTGAAGGTGGGCAGGTTTGCTGTGGGTCCTTGACTGCAGGCAAAACAAACTCACTCTGATCCTGTCAGTCCTGCACATTTTCTGCTATTTCTTCAACAGTCTCTGCCTTTTTCCCATGACCTGGATCTGGATTTTTTCAGGTCAGGGAAAAACTGGCTCCCTTCCTGACAGCTGCATCCATGTACCACATACTGAGAACAAGCTAGCAAGGCAGGGTTTCCTTTCCCAGAGTCCATGCTGATTCTTTCTTTACAGTCTGTGTTTATCTATGTGCTCACTAATCTCATACTTTAAAACTGGCTCTTCCATTTTAACCAGAGATGAAAGACAGATGCAGTCAACCTCTCTGGAGCCCTGTGTGTGGATGGAGCTTACAATGGCGATATTCCAGGCCCCTGACTCAGTGACCCCTTGTAATGACAGGTTACATATTTTGGCTAGCAGGTCTGCAATTTCACGTTTGAGTTCCTTCACAGCTCTTGGGTGCTAATCCTGGTGACTTACTGTCATCTAACTTATTCTATGTAGTCAAATACTTCCTGTACACTTAGCTCAAATTGATACAGCTACCCTAACCAATCTGCTACAAAAAAAAAAAACCAAAAACAAAAAAGCAGTGCATGTTGGAAACTGGCTAACAGCTTTAACAGTAAAAAAAGAAAATCATACAAAAAATAAATCTCATATTCTCTGCTGTGACCATCTCTTCAGATGCCACTTTAACACACTGTGTCTTCAGATCGTCCAGCTGTTTCATGAGTTGGCTTTCTGCTTCTGAGGTATTTAAACACCATTTTATTATCCATTTGTGTATCTTTCCAAACTCATTTATGTTTTCTGTAAATTCATGTGTACATATTAGATGCCATGATTTTGCTGCTCTCTTCATTTGGACAATTCTTCTGGTTTTTAAAGTCAATCATTTCTATACAGCAGCTTCTAAGTTTTCTGTTTAGCTATACATGGCTTTTACTGGGACATTATATTTTCTTTTTCTGAGCAGTTTGCCTGGGCTTCCAATACAGTATTTTCAAACAGCCTCAAGGCTGCTTTCAGGCTTTTTGGAGTATTAATTTTGGGGGTATTTTTGCTAATAGCCTCATTTGTATGTATTTCCTTTTCCTGAAATTGAATCTCTGTACTCAGGATTTGTTTGGCTTGTTCTTTCCTACTGAAATATTAAGCCTAATTTTATACTGATTGCTGTTACAGAGTGCTCTTCAACTAATGCCATTTGAATTAGGCTCTGTACATTACTCAGGACCAAAGCCCAAATGATAGCTTTTCATAAGAGTGCTAAGATTAGTTATTTTAGGAAGTGGACATTTACTGCATACAACAGTCTTGTCTCTGCCTCTTGTCATGAGGCAGCAGTGATACAGTCTGTATATGTGTAGTGAAAATCTCATCCTGTTGCAACCTGTTTTAAATTTGCAGTAGTACCTGAGCACTATCATCCTCCAGACCAAAAAGCCCAAAGTATGATCCTAGTATTACTTCTTTTATTATTATTATTATTATTATTATTATTATTAGAGTATCGGATTTCCACACAGGATTCCATAGTGTTTCTCTTTTCCCATGATATTTTTATGCTGTTAAACTTTGTATTTTTCTTCACGTAGGTTGCCCTCACCTATGCATTTCATTCTGTCATCCTTCCAGCCTTGTAGCCTGGCAACACTGTATCCTGTTAATTATCCTTTCACCAGGCCTCTGAGATGTCTATTTGTCAGGGTTGCTGTTTGCTATCAAAAAATTATTTTAAAGGCTTCTAGAATTGTTGTAGAAGGCAGCTTTTGTTAGTTTTGCCCTTGATTTAGCTTTCCCAGACTAGTCAGCTGACATTTTAGGGAAACTGACTTGCCTTCTCTATTTCTGTTTACTTCCCTTCTGGCCTTTTCAGAGGTATGATGCATATCATTCAGGTTATACTGCCAAATTGAATCAATCTGATCGAGGTCCTTCTCCATGGTTGTCAACATTTTTCCAGTTCCTAGTTTAAATAATCTTGCATGACCTTCTTAATTTTCATGGGCAGCAGTCTGTCTCCACCTTGATCAAAATAAAGTCTGTCCTTCCTTTATGGGTTCCTTCTGTTCCAAGAAATTTCTCAGTTCCTAATGTACTGAAATACCTGTCATTGCTACACTGTGGTCTTACCCATGTACCACAACTCTGGATCCTTGCCTGCCTGCCATGCCTCATGCCCTGGTGCTGGAAGCATTTTGGAGAAGGCCATCATGAAAATCCTAACTTCAGTCTTCTGTTAGGCAGTCCAAACAGCCACCCAGAACATCACCCATATACGTCCCCAAGTTACTGGTACTAAACCAAGTCTCCTGGTTTTCTCATCCACCCTCACATCGACACCAACTCCAAAGCTTCTCAATGAGTAAAAGTTGCCTGTGTACCTCTCCTTCTCTTTTAGCTGTAATTTTTCAGTGGCTCTCAAAAGAACAGACCCAATCTCCCCAAATCAAGAGCTTCTTGCACAGCATGCAGACTTGTAGAGCCAGACCCACAGGTAGTAGTTAATTTGCCTCTTACAGCAGTCTATCATTATTAAGCTATCAGCAAATAAGATATACACAAGAATGTGTGGGGTGGAGAAGGGGGTATTAGGTGTCCTTCCATAAATATAAAATGAGCACCAGCAGTCCATGCTAGTGATGTGCTAGAGAGTAATTTCAATTACCATTGTATCATAGAATAACTGACCCTTTAGATAAATTGGGAAATTTATTATAGACAAATACAAGTAAGAAAAATATGTAAGCAAGAGGGAAACGAGTTTTACAAAAGTTGAATTGCAATACATGTCTAGATCATTACATACAGGCATTTATACTAAAAATTACTTGGTTCCAAGCAGATTGAGTTTATGCAAAATACAAAACATCAGTTCTCAATTCTCTGAATTTTTATTGTGTTCGAAGGACACAATAAATGGACGGCTATGAACAGTGATATCTGTTTTATCCATGTGCCAAATGTTATCTTGGCATTCTTTTTTTAGTATGTGATTTACTAATATAATAAATCTACAGAATCAATTAAAGCATTTCATTTACAGTTCTTAGGTACCATACCTAATACATTTTACCCACTGCACAACACAAGAATGACAGTTTAATTAAAAAAAGAATTTTAATTGTTAATATAAAGATATTAGTAGAATTTCATGGTAGGGTTATACAGTACAAAAAAAATTATTTACACCTACTCTGCCTTGAATTAGATCCAAAATTAAAAAATAAAAGTCCATTCTATTTTTAATTCATAGCGACTTTCAAATATCATTAATTAGAAACATTTTATTTTTATCATTCTAATACACAATATTTAGCTTTTAACCATTTTAACTATGACTTAAATATTGAAGTCAAATAAAGAGAAAGTTTTTTGTATATCTGAATTCAGATAACTTTGCAAAGCATTTTCAACCCTTTTGAGATACAATTTTATTTAAGTCATCTTTTACCAAAACAGATATTCAAGCAGTAATTTAATTTAGAACTTTTTGTACGTATATAGACAGGAGACTGGCTGTTTGATTTAATAGTTATGTTGCTGGCATGCCAAATTTATTTATTTTATTTATTTAAAATTTTTGTTTTATTTTATCTCATTTAGACAAGGCACATTTTTTGTATGTTGAATGCTAAAATGAAACCAATACAGCCCAAATTCTCTTACCAACTCAGTATTCAATGTATACAATGTATACAATGTTGAGGAATTATTCTCTGGTGAACAGCATTTCAAAAATAGAAACACCCAAATTTCTTACTCAAGGTCTGGTTGTGGATACATTGTAATTTTTTGTTGAACCAATTACAGCACGCTGGACCCTTCGTAATGTTATGATGAAAGATGTTTGCACACCAAAAAAATCCTTACTGCTTTCTCCTGTAAAATTTTATTTTACAGGAGAAAGCTGTAAGTCTAAAGGGTGATCTCAATTACCATGCAGACCTACGGTGAAAATGAAGCTGCCAGCCCAAAATACAGGGATATAAAGGTGCAACCACCCCTCAAGAAGGGTGGGACTTTGTTGATTGTGGGTTCAGGGGAGAAATGAGAGGAGCAAGTCCAAAAGAAGCTGGTTTAGGACAGAGAAGGCTGAGAAAAGAAGCAGAAAGAGTTAATAACAACTAGAAGTATGGTGAGGAGAAAGGCAGAGTAAGAATCCCAGTCTACTACCAGCTACTAGAGCACTCTGCTTTCATGGATACCCACAATAAACAGAAGTCTGGATGACTTTTCACCATCCTGACATCCATTTCTCTCTTGTCTCACTGTTGTTTAATTACGCGATATAAAACCTTTCTGATAGTCATGTTTTGCAGTAAATTTCAAGTACTTAAGTCATCTAGCACAAAAATAGCCATCTGTGATAAAGGCTACACAGTTTACCTGTGCAATGCTAGAACTTCTTGCTAAAAGGTTCTTCAGCACAGGTCACAAAATAAAGTTGGATTAGTATGTTTGTTTTAGTATGTTAGAATTCATGCTCGCTCCACACAGAATAATAAGATCAATGGTTCTCAACAGGTTTTGTCTCTTCTAAAGACAGAATGTTATCAGGTGATAAAGTCAATGCTAAAGACTCTCAAGGGGATTTTCCTAACATTAGAGCCAACAGGAGAGAGAGGATATACCAAAAAGCATGTTTTCCTTCTATGGGTAGTATCATGGTAGTTCACTCCCTCTTAAACTGCCTCCAAAGAGTTTGTTGCATTCCTGGCAATGGTCTGCAATGTTCCATTACAGGGAACTCATCCAGCTTAAATATTGCCCATGACTGCCCTGCAGTGTCTATTTACTTTATAATATAGTGTGATTTACATTATAGAATGCTTTTTAAAAAAATCTAAAGCTGTTGTACTGCATTTCTCAAACTCAGAAAAAGTTTCGTTAGTCAGATTGATCTGTGCTGCCTTAAGAAGTCAGCCCAAGCCTCAAGGAAAACTGCTTTGTAAGCATATATCACTTGTGAAAATTTAGTGTTCAAGTTATGTGCTCAAATTCTGTTCAAAATAAGATAGGAGGGAGTGATGTGAGTGTTTTGTTAGGTTTAGTTACAGCTTCATATTTCAAAGCAGAATTTTATGTTAACACTGCCATAATCAAAAGTATATGGAGGAAGAAGCAACTGCTTGTTACTTGGAGAAAAGTTCAGTTTCGTAGGAATTCTGTTTTCATACTATTTAGGCTGTGGGTCACTTCTTGCTCTTTAACGTCTGTGTTGTTTGGGGCTTTTTTTCCCTCTTAGCTTTTTGCACAAATTTTGATATGGAGTAAGAGTCTCTGCATTCAGGGTGGGAAGAAGGGGTTGTAGAACCTTTATTTTGTGCCTCTAGCATTCTGAACAAGTACATGCATGGAGTTTACATCTGAAGTTCATTCAGTGACATTCATAACAGATTCATGAGAAATGATTCAGCAGAAAACTTTTATGTGTGTCAATACTCTTCTGGATAGCTACAAAATCTGATTATGAGTATCCCTGTGCCCTGTATCGCACTGATGCATGTACAAGATGATCAGTCTACCTGGCTGCAGGCATCCTTTTCTATACAGTATAAAAGCCAACCCCAAACTTTGTGTGTAAGAAAGCTATGAAAACAGTTAAGCCACTCAGGTGTGCAGCACTCAGCTTTGTGATACAGTTTTTTTATTTAGTTATAAAGCATTAGCTGTGCATAAAGATACCTTTTACTATGCCTCTGCAAGAGGTGTTTTTGTTTATAATAAAAAAGGAAAAACCCAATAAAAGAATAATCACTCTTCAGGGATGTGTATCATAATCAATGGTTTGATGGTATTGGATTTTTGTCCTAACTTTTGCACCTCACTCTCCATCAAACTCTGCATACCTTGTGGAGCTAAAGACTTGGGCCCCCTGTTCTGCTCCTCCTTTCATCATTTTATAAGTAATAGTTGAATTTGAGGTATCTAAAAAGTAGGCATCCAGTCTAAACTATTCATCTGATTTCCTCAGACTGACCAGAGGGACTGCCCTCTGAGAGAGTACTTGTATTTCATTTGACTGAATAAGTAACTAAGGCAACTAACTAGGCTCAGTCTAGATATGTATACTTTAGAGAGCTAAGTTTGAGAGGGGTCCAGAGACTTCTCACATAATTTGTAATGCAGTTTTCTTTAGCTGAACTGTCATTCCACAGTAGAAAAAAACAAAAAATGCAGCTGGGTGTTGTGAGGAACAGCTGATTCAGATTGTTTCAACTTGGCTGCCTCAAAATACTTAAACCCTTCTTACTTCCAGCACTCCATGAGGGCCACTTCCATTAGCATCCTAATCCTTTTCAGAAGGCTTGGTTTATTCAGAAGAAAACATTTATTCCCTTTGCATCTGACCT
Source organism: Struthidea cinerea (assembly GCA_013397865.1). NCBI lineage: Eukaryota > Metazoa > Chordata > Aves > Passeriformes > Corcoracidae > Struthidea > Struthidea cinerea. Next base: position 1,139,547 of record VZTI01003411.1, read on the forward strand.
AATAAATTCTTCTGTTTTCAAAAACATTCTGATTTAGGTATGAGAATTTCCAGGCCCAGCAGATAATTCAAAGAAGACCATGGAAATTTGGAAAAGAGAAGGCTAAAGAGAAAAATATTACAAAGTTCCAAGAATTCTGGTAAATTTTTATGTCAAGAGCAAGAAAAAAGTACTAAGCAAAGCTACATGTTCTTCCGTCACCCTGGAATGTGTGGACTTAAATTGCCATGGACATGTAAGAGACTTGCTAAGAATTTTAATACTTGCAGGGTCAAAGTTCTTCAGAAAATCAATTCCCACCTCATAGAACAATACTGAAGAAGCCAAGTCTTAAAATTTTCTTCAAAAATTTGAAATTAAAATCACAGAAAAACTTCACTTCTTCACCTCTATCAGTATCGGAGGATTTTCTGCCTTGCTGTTTATTTGTCAGCACCTGGTACCACAGAATAAATGAATCAGAGGGATACGGTGGCCTCAGATTGCCTGTTCACGAATCTGAGGAAATCATCTTCCTGTTTACTTTTTTCAGCCAGCTTCTGATTCCACCGACCTTCTCCAGTGGTTCCTAGAGGATGTGATCATTATGAGAGTTTCCTTTCACTGAGAAGTTGATTGAGTTACAACCGAGCAAGAGTAACCATTAAAATTATGTGTATGGTAGAATTTTCAAAAAGTCCTTTACATCCAAATAAAAAGTTTTCCCCAGAGATACAAAGCAGCTAAACACAAAAACAAATTCAACAATATAGGGCACACTCATGCAAAGCCATTTCTGACCTACCACACCCCTTGCTTGCCTTATTACACCAGAGAAATCTTAGTAGTACAGTTCTTTACACTAAGGTCACAGAAATTGTCATCAGGAAGTGTCAGGAGTATTAAAATAACTTAAATTTTGGATGGTATTTAAATGACCACAAGGCCAAACAACTGGGAAATCAAACATCTCCTGTTTTTCAGCTGACCTTCTGCATTACAGCAGCATCACAGATATTACAGAAACATGGAGCATGTTTCTCTGGTCAGCTTAAATAGAAATTGTCACATTTCAGGTTCTCGGACATGATTAAGATAATAGTCTTGCTGTGAATGGGGTTTTTTTGCAACGAAAGAAGGATCATCAGAACTATGGACTCATGGCTACAGCAGATATGTCGGGAGGACAAATCTCATTTGTTTTATGTCTGCAGAACATTTTGAACATTTGAAAAAGGCATCTGTAAGGCCTTCATGCCCACTTTATTGGCAAAGAGAGTGGAATCCAATGTAACACCCAAGTCAGGCTCAGAATGCAGCTTAAGTTTCACTGATAAGCTTGTAGCAGCAAGCTATATCCCTGAGGTTGTTTCTTTTCCTTTTTTTTTCCCCCTTTCTTTACAGCTTTATGACTCATCATCTTGCTTGATCCATTCCCTTTCTGAAAAGGTTTGCAGCTGCAGGGCAGTGACTACAACTGACCTTGGCTTACCCTGTTTTTGCACCGCTGTGTTCCTGCTGCTATCATTACTTATATTTCACTTCATAGTGCAATTCAGAACTGCATTTTATGTATATATCTATATTCACAAAAATTTAAAAAATGGCATCAATGTATCAGAGATAATTTAAAACTTAAAAAAAAAAATAATTACACAGCTTTTTATCAGCCAGTCCATTCACATAACAGATCACATGGCAAATGATTTCACAGTTGCTCTATTCAGAGATTTGACGTCTCTAGTTGCACATCACATACTGTCAGGCAATAGATGTCTAACCCAAATGTTACATGTTTCTCTTTGAAGTACTTCACTGTTGTGTTTTTTTAACTGTCACCAAGCCTTTACCATTGATAGTTTTAATGAACCATTTACACAGAAATGTCTTGTTTGCCCATTCTCCATTTCAAGGGTATTAGCACATTTTTTATAAAAGATGTGCCTGTTGTTTGTTTACAAATACAATTCTCTTTTCACTTTTCCAACCTTCATTATGTAGCTCCGTGTACCAAATCAAGAGGACAAAAAAGCCGTCCCTATTACGTGAAAACATGCACCTCCCTGAAGCACTTTTCAATTCTAAAGGAAGCTTTATGCTTAGTAAGATATTAAGATCTACTGGCAACCACACAATGATATAAAAGCAAAATGTTACAGGCTTGATAGTAATTCATACAAAGGTCCTTTGTGTATGTAAGGAGCCCCCAAAGAACCTAGTTCTGCATCCGTTAGTGATGACAAACATGCTATAACCATACATTTACTGCCTGCAAGATTCAGCTGTGAAAGCATGCCTTTGCTGAGGACTTATAACCAGGTGCATAAAAGAACTTTTGACCTGAACTCAGAGACCTTCAAGTCTGTATTAGCTAAGCCAACAGGAGGCATGAGTTATAGTCCAGCCTGCAGTTTAGCATTCCTTTTACAGTGTGGATGCCACCTAGTTAATTTCTAGTATGACAATCCTTTGGGATTATCTTTATGTGACCATCTGCATATTCCTTTTTGGTGCCCTGGATGCCAAAAATTACCAAATACACTATTTTAAGGACAAGATAAAGAGTGAGAAATCACTGGATTTCTGGTGTGCTCAGACCACTGACGTGAATGCTGAAGTCACACAGATTTGAATGTGACAAGTGGTAAAGATGATTTCAGGCTACTTAAGGTACCTTCCTTTGTGACTAAAGGATTTTCCATTGCTCATTCACAGTCAGGAGTCAGATTAAGAGCTGTAACACAAGCTTGATATTTCATACTTTTTTTTGTTTTTTTTACTCAATTATGTTGTCACTAGGAATATATAAAAATATTCATGGTATTCTTAGATACTGTTTTGGGATAAAAAGTCTCCTAAGTACCTTGGTATGGCCCAAGAAGAAAATAAGCACAACAGTTAAAGAGTCCTGTGAATCATAACATGATGGCAAGTCAATGATCATACAAATGTTATAAAAATATTCTTAGAAAAATGAAAAAAAATTCCAATCAAGTCTTCAAAAAATCTAATCCTCTCCAAGTTTTTCAGGAGTAAAGTCAAAAAGAAAAAAAAGGAAGAAAAAATAAGTTTCCAATGTTCAGCTGGGAATTTGACTTCCCAAGAAGTAGACATGATTAATAACATAGTATTTTTAATCTCTTCAGGAAGGTTGGCAACCTGTTATTCATGCCCATTTATACTGGCTAGAGTTATGGTACTACTTCAGATTTAGATTCTGTGTGCAGGATTCTGTGAAGAACACACCTGCTTGTCTTCACCTTTTACAATTTTTTCCAGATAATCCATAACTTTCTGGAAAAACATATCTCAAAAAAGCTGTGTGGTTACATGGAGGCTTGATCAATCGTATCTGCCTTCACCACAACAAGACATAAGAATGAAGGAAAAAAGTTTGCCATGAATGATCTCTCTTTTTGTAAGGAAGCATTTTTTTCATCTTCCACCATTTATAAGTCTCCCCATTTCATGATGTAGCTTCAGATGTTCTCATTGCATCCAAATAGTGGGGGCACTAAGAAATTTCCAGCACTAGGAGTGTTGCAAAGCAGGTATGAGATCTGTTGTGCTTATTTACTGCTTAATTCATATTGACAATTGATTTTTTGGGGTTTTCTGTTTGTTTGTTTGTTTTTTTGTTTTTTGTTTTTACTTCCTACAGCAGTTTAATATGACATTTAAATGAATAAGGAGAAAATTTGAATATATTGGTTATGCAAAAATAATTCTAGGAACAGATATGAAATTTCTTTCCCCTATTCGTCAAAGTGTTTCCAGTTACTCCTGATTAATTTCAGAGGAAAACTACTAGAAGTTCATAACTGACATAAGATCACAACTTGTATAAATACATATTTAAAAGGCTCTAGATATAACTAAGTTTCTGCTGAAAAAGCTTTCAAGATTGTAATGTGATCACATTTGGACTGCAAAGTAGCACTGCTCTCTGCTGGTTGTTATAAAATTAAATTGCTGTTTGGCAGTTGCATAAAAGCTCCTCCACGTATTTACTTGATTCATCTTTAAGTTATGCTTTTAATTGAATTGGGAGAGAAAAACAAATGCTTATTCAGCTATAGAGCTAAAATGTATCTGCCTATCTCTCTGATAAATGAGCATTTCTTAGATAGGGCAATCTCAGCAAAGCATCACATTTGCAGAATTTTACATGTGAAAATCCCTCAGTCCCTGCCATAACCTGGATCTGTGTTCTCATCTCTAATAAGTTGTCCAATTCTTTCTTCAGTGTGGCTTTCACATTTTTAAAATTCTCTGCTCATAACAAGCTTCTTTTAATTAGGAAAACAGAGATGGCATGAGTCCAGCTGAACACTGCATTGACACACAGTTCTAATCAGCATCTTCTCCAAACAAAGAAATTTCCTGACACCTCTGTTAGTGCACCTTAGGAAAGGAAAATCAAGAGTCTTTATTCCCTTCGCTGTGAGTAGTATACACCAGGTCCCAGCTTTTCCAATTACAGATCTTCCTGACAAATGGTGACACTTCTTCCATGTTCGTGCAGTAATAGATGACAGTCCTTGTCAGTCGTCTGCCTCCTCTTTCCTTGCCTCATCCAGAGGCATTGAGAGGGCCCTGTGGTCAATAAGAAATTCATCAATATTCATCAGTTCTGGGAATTAGAGTGTCATGATTTAGGCTCCTGAGACCTGTAATTTTAAGAAGGAATGGCTTTGAGAGGTGAACTTTTCTTGTTTTTCAAACTTGTTTTTAGGCTCTACAACCACAAAGACCAGTAATGCAATTGTGCATCGATTTGCGTCTCTGTCACTGATTTTTTCTTTCTGGAAATGTATCAGAACTTATTTTATTACAATATGAGCAATATTATGAATCATCAGAGTTCGTCAAGCTTGTACAATTTCCCAGTCCAAATTTAGAGGATGTTGAAACTTGACAAGGGTGGTGCCACGTGAAAAGAGCAGGAAAACTGTAGCCTAGCAAGTCACAATGAGAGAAACCTAAATCCCATCTATTACTATCTCTAAGTGCAGTCTGTGAGCAGATTCCACTTTCATTGTGAGATGCACTGATGTTGTGTTAACTTGCCAGGTCCAAATTTTGCGAAGAACACCGAGATTCACCTTGAGGTGAGGGGGAAAATGCAATGCTGTTATACTAATGCAGCATTACTTGCCACAGAACTAAAATAAAAATCTTTACTTATCCTCTCTAAGAAATGAAAAATATTATTTTAATCTCTGACAAAAAAGAAAAAGAATCAGTAAACTAGCAGCCCTTCCCTCCTAAAGCAATTTTATGTCTAAACCAAAAGGCATAACCAAGTCTAAAGTCTAAACAAAACTGAGAAATATTAATTGGTTTGCACTAAATTATGTAGAGGGTGAGACTTTCAAGGGCACAAAGGACATTCAGATGCCTAATTCTATTTGTGCCTTTATAAATAATTACTATCAACAATGAAAATAAAGCTGTGATGAATAATGAACGTAATCCCAAGTCCTGCAGTCCTTTTAAGCATGTCAAAATTGTCATCTTCCAAAAAGAAGAATTTCTGACAACGCAAAACAAACAAGTAAGCAAAGAACCAAACAATCCCTCTTCCCCAGAGTCCTTCAGAAAGACAAGCAGTGACTTTTTAAAAACCCTTTCTTAAATCTTGTTTTTACCAAAATTGAAAACAGAGCAACTGACAATGACTTTGAAACTGGCATATTGTGACTCAAGCTGCTCCTTATACCAAACCTCGTAGTTCACTCACCTTGCCGGTTTATCACTCAAGATTTTTTGTTTGACGTTGCCTTCTGGTCCTTGCCTAAATTTTGGTAGTAAGCTCTTTAGGATAGCAACTAATCTTAGTCCATGTGTACACAATCTCTAGAATGGCTTATTCCATTCTTCGATTTCGGTTGCTATGTGGTGTTAAAGACTGTTGTCTTGGTTTGAGACAAACTGGAGGAAAACATCCGAAATGAACGTCCCTCTGTTAGAAGGCAGATTTCATCAGCCCTTCCCCCACCAGGTTTGGAAAGAAATTCCTTGGAGGAAAGTGAAAAAAAACCTATCTAATTGACAAGCAAAGTGCCTGCATGCACAGAAAAAAAAGAATGAATCATGTTAAATAATAAAACCTCTCGCTGTGGAGAAGAAACCTGGGTAGATTTCAGAGTCCTTTCTGTGGGTGTGGCTCTGCCCTCTCCAGAGCTGGGGTTTGGCATGGGCCCCTCTGAGCCATGCTGTATGGCCTCCTGGTGATGTTCTGGTGTTGCTGAACAGTCCAGAAGAGACAAAGAAGAAGCCTAAGTCCCAGGGGAAAAAAAAAACGTTCTTGCCTCAGCTAGCAGGCTAGCTAAAAAGCAAAGAAGTTTAATGCTCCATCTCTTTCCTGAGAAACAGGGCCGAAAGCTGGCTAAAAGCAGGAAGGTGCTTTTCTCGGCTCTGTAGCAGCAGGAACGCAGGGGAGTGCATGTGTCCTTGAACACAAAACCACTTGGCTCTTTTTTTTTTCCCTTTCTCTCGGACCCAGCTTAAAGACAGGGAAAGGCACAGGATTCATGTCTGGCATAGAGCAGGTGATAGGGGATACAGTGTGATAAAGTCACCCCAAGACGACTGTTTAAACAATTTAAAGCTTTTAACTAGTCTCTAAAAAGACAGGAAATTGTTTGGATCTGTATCCAATGAATTGGATTGTATCCAATGCAGATTTCTTTCCTTTCTTTAGTTTTTAATTAATGTGCAATCTTGAGAATAGCCCAATTAAAGGAATGTTTTCATTTATCAAAGAGAAAAAAAAGCTTTGGCATGCCAAATTTTTATTCCATTTCTCAGGAAATTAGCTTCTTTTCTTCAATGAATTTGGAACAATGGAGGTCTGAATTCTTTATATGTTTTAAATAAAATGTAGGCAAGAGCTGGTAACACAAGCCAAAAGTAAGCAGGTCTAATTTTCATTAAAGGTTCACACATTTTCTTCCTCATTTTCTCACCCACCTGTTTTTCTTTTTTCTTTTCCCTCCAGATCAATTCAACTGTTGACATGCCTCAGAGGAAAAAGTCTTGCACAAAAACATGCTTCACCTTAGGAGATCAAAGCTGTTTTACAGCTTGTTTTTTTTAAGCCCCTTTTAATCTTAGTGGCATCAAGCTCATTAGAAACAACAACAAAAACAAGAAAAAAGAGAAATTTAAGCTAAGATCAGTAAATTAAAAAGAAGCTTTGATATCTAGTAGAAATGAGTGATAGAAAAAATATCGGTGCTGTAAAACGGGACCTGGAGAACTGATTATGTAAGAAGGATGGAAATCCAATTTTTAGTATTTCACTTCATCGTACAAAATAATTACAGGGCAGATTCTATCTGTTAGAGGGAAAACAGTGAGGAAACCTGTAGTGTAAGGAACAAACCAACTGGGCAGGGGTATAACCCTAATAAAGCCATTTTAATGAACTATTTATGGAAATGGAAAAAACATTAATTAGAGATTTGTCCAATTGCTACAATTATTACAAAAACCCAACATATTAAAAATAGCATGCCATTAGCTTGCAAAATAGCATATCATAAATGTCATGCTGGTCTCAAAAAGAATGTGTGACGCGTATAAACAAATGCATAATCATCTTACTTCCCTTTCCAGTTAAATTTGGTTTCCTCAAAAGTTTCCGCATTTAGAAGTTAATCCACTAATTCAATCTTCCCTTCATGAGAAAATTGGTCAATTTACTTTTCCATTTCCATTAAACTGTTGTCATGAGAATAAATCTGTCCCATATCGTCTTCAGTTTGTCTCATTCTCTCTCGAAAGATTGAGACTTTTGAATTTTAAAGCTCTGGAATAACTCTAATAGACAAGAGTTTGCCGTACACTTCAACCTTCTAAATAATCTCTATTTTTGCTACTTGTGCCTTCTGATCTTTGTCACCAGCTGTGGGAGCTAGGCAAACTGACATTCATCTCTACAACTCTATTTCATTGGAAAAGGCAGCGAGGACAGTCAGCTCATTCCTATCCAGTGAAGGCTGCAGATGGAATGGACACTGTTGGCTGAGACTCATGCCAGCCAGTCCCAGGCAGTGTTACCACTCGGAAGAGCAGTGATATTAGCTGCCTTGATGGATGGATAGATACAGTACTTAGTACTCGGACTTCACATTAACGCTCCTTTGTCTGTTATGAAGAGGATTTCTTGTAAAACTGTTGAGTGAAATATTGTTTCTGAATCAATTCAAAACTTCAAGGGGCTGAGTTTTCACTCACAACACAATTTCTTGATTCATGATACATCTCAGTATCCCATGGTAAGGTGTATTTCTGTTTAGTAAAGAAACAACTGTTGTTAGTTTTTCAGCTGCAATTACTGCTATGTGAAGCATATTTTCCTCCTTCTAACATGAATTTTTAAAAACTGCTCCTGGAGCTTGTAGACCTTTACCATCTATTTCACAAGGTGTAAAAGATGGCTGTTCCTTTGCATATCAAGGAGAATGTTTTACTCTACTGCCAACAGTGTCATTTCCAGTTCATTTCTGGATGCCTTCAAAGATGATACTTTTAGCCTGCAATGTACTAAACATTTTAGAACTTTAATACTGTGTCTCTTACATGCAACTTTCAGCAGCTAAAATTATCTGAATCTGTTGATGCAAAGTGAAGACACTTCTTTTCACACTCCTGCCCTCCTTGCTCAAATACACCATGTACACAGGAAAGCTCGAACAGGAGACATCAGCCAGCTAAGTTTTCTCCATGAAAGGAATGCAGTCTACACTTAATTTTTCTACTCTGATCATTAGAGTGTGGACATGTTGAACATCAGAGCAAATTTTAAAATCTGACATTTTTCTGTGCTCAGGTAAGGGTAACAAGGAAGAGTGGATGAGAAAGTGGAGTTAAACTGTTGCTGCAGTACCACCACCAAAACAGTCTTGCATTGCTCAAAGAGGAAGAGAAGTTTATTAGGTATAAACATAATTTGAGTTCAAGTGCTGAAATCCTAAATGCAGTTATTACAACTAACTGATATCATTCTGAGAAAGACCAATTTTTGTTTGCATTATGGAAGTGTACTATATATCTTAATAGAATTTTAAGATCAGATCTGACACTTCTGGTTACATAATATGACCTAATACATGGTGTAAACCAGAGAAATTTGTTTATTTGGACTAAACCCTTCATTTTCAATCATTTAGTATTATAAATAAGTGTTAATGCCTGAGCAGCTCAAGTCTGTGTTTTTCTGGTCTTAGAACTGCTGAATTTAGAATTGCTGAATTTGCATTTAATGTATTCTATGGCTATACACCCTACAGCAATCACTGATGAAAAGCCACTGCAAAGTAGCAATTCAGATACTGAATCTCCAGTTGCAAAAAAATAACCCCAAATAAAAATACTTTAACAGTAATTTTGCTTGGATAATGACTGCCTAAAGTTAGAGTATAACTTTAAAAAAAAGTTTTTCACTGAATTTTTGTTCCCCATAGGGGACTAATACCTAGAAAACAACTCACAAATTGTCATTCATAGGGAATTGTCCATCAGCCAAACAAAAAGAGAAGTTTCTGAAATCTACTCTTTCTACGTATTTATTTATCCTACCTTTGATTTAAAGACAGAAAATTCTTACTGAAAACAAACATCAAAATGACACAACTTTTTAGATGGTTTTGGGGTGACATTATAGGCAAAGATCGTAATTCATCAGTACAACTTTGATCTGATTCAGCCCAAGCTTTGGAACCTTGCATCTTAGATATGCATTAGCCTTGAAATGAAGGTGCAAGTTATTTTTGTATAGTAAATGTCCTTCTGTTGCTATGGAAACCAGATGTTTGATAATTAAACTTGCGCTGTAAATAGTTGTGTGATGTCATGTGACAGAGTACTCCTCACAAGCTGCTGTACAGCCAAATAGTTGAGCTTCTTATCTATTGAAAAATTGGAAGTAAATGGGGTGAAATAGCTGCCCCTGAAATTGACTTCAAAAAGCAACCACTTTGCTAGAGCATCTTAAATGACATTGGAAAATCTATGCTGAATTTTGTGGCTATTCTGCAGTTCAGAACCTATCATTGCATTCCTTTTTTCAATTCTATTTGCCTGTTATCTTCTACTCACAGATAAATGAACATGAACAACAAAAAAGGAAATGTAAACATTTTCTTCAGCAAAGAAGACAGTCATCAGGTTCAGCCAAAGCAATGAGGGACCTGGCCGTTCAAGAGCTCAAAAAATATTTTTAACTTTTTATTATATTAACAATACAGGTTATGTGAAGCAAAAACTGTGTATTCAGCCTAGTGAATTTTCCTTACTGCATCCAATGAGTTTTCTTTCATGTATTTGAGGGCATGCAATTTCAGAGGGCTCAGAAGTCAGTATCTAAATAGAGTAGAGGTAGCTGTGAGAGTGGCAAAAGAGTGAATTTTGATATGAAATATGGAAGACTGCAGAGAAATTCCATTGTGCTGAATGAGCAGAACTGGTCAGTCTCTGTGGAGGGAGGACAAGCAGTATGCTCCTTCTGGGGCTCATGTGAGATAAGGCCCAGACAGGAAGAAGAAGAGGAAGAGGTGGAGTATATGTGACTATGCATTTTCATGTCTAAAAAACCCCAACTAATATAATGGTATAAGGACTTGAAATTTGTGCTCCTAGTATCAGCAAGGAAAGAAGTTCCACACAGAGGAACCAGGAGACCATCTATAAGGAACAAGACTAATGTAGATCCAAACCTCAACACAGAATCACAAAATCAGAGAATGGCTTGGGTTAAAAGGGACCTTAAAGGTCATCTAATTCCAACCCCCCTGTCATGGGCTGGGACATGTTTCATTAGACCGGGTTGCTCAAAGTCCCTTCCAACCTGGCCTTGAACACTTCCAGGGATGGGGCTTTCACAGCTTTTCTAGGCAAACTGTTCCACTGCCTCACCACCCACCATAAATATGACATGTAACTATGAGTTACTCAACCAATGTAGTAAGATATTAAAATAACCTTTGATAATATTGCTTTTGCATTGAAAACAAGCAAGAGCAAATACAGTTTCAGCTTTTCACTGATCATTGAAATGCTAATCAATGTTTTTTTCTCTGACATTGTTCACCAAAATATTATTTTCCTGGAGTAGTAGCATTACTTAATCCATACACTCACAAATTTAATGATCACTCAAAGGATTTACCAACCTCCTTATAATAAGAATGTTTTTCGTTTTGACTTTTATGCTTTAAATCACTTTTGAAGGTACACAACACAGTAACGTCATTGTGCAATAAAAGTAGGCTACTTTAGATTTTATTGCTAGTTTAATTTGGTGTGCCTGAGAGCAATTCTGCTGCTGTCACACATGAAATGAAACTTGTACAGCAAGAAAACTTACTGCTTGCTGAAATGCCCAATGTCAAGTAATCCGTAAATGTGAAAATAGATTTACTCTACACACTCAACCATTTTTCCCCCGAACAGCAGAAGGGGCATTGTTTGAAGGAAAAGATCTTCAAAACTATAAATACAGCTTATGCTTTTTATCCCTAACTTGCTCTAGCCTTCCCCGTGTCTCACACTTACTGCCTTACTTTCTTCTCATTCTTCCATTGGAAGTATTTATTTGGTTTGGATTTTAAAACATTTTAAAGGTAAATGAAAAAGATTATGTAAGAACATAGGAGAACTAAAGAATATGTTTAATATAAAATCTGAACTTTTAGAAGATATGGTATGGTCACTATCACTAACCACCATATACCTTGCCTCCACTCAAAAAAAAATCCCTTTTTGAGACAATTCAATTAACTTTTACAGCAGGCAACTTCAGACTGTTATGTGTAACATTTGACTGGGAACAGAAGGCATGGAGCATAATTCTGACTCTCTCGCTTCATTATGTATTTCTCAAGTATTCCTTCTTGAGGTGCTATTTACTTGAAAAACATTAGAACTGCATTGAGAATGATAGCTTTTAATACATGTGTGTTAAATTTCACGTTAGGCACCATGCAGGTCATCAGAAAATAGGAATTAAAGCGTGTGCACTCAAACTGGAAAGACTGTTTGAATTTCTCTGTGGGAATCCTACATACATTATTTCCCAAACTTCTAAAGCCTACAATTCCTTTATTTATAGCCACAGTTGTATTAGTAGCAGTCCAGTTTCGAAACATTTTTTACATGAGGTAATTTTTTCCATGGCAGAAGTACATCTTTTCTAATCCCAAACAAACTTGTTCTCTCCAGCCTTGTCTCTAGGTATAGCAAATAACTGTATTTCATTCAGAACACCCCTCTTTTCAAAATTACTTTTTTTTGGACAATGTTTGAGTTCGTTTTGTCTAGGCACTGGACTGCCTAAACAAAGACTGTACAAGACAACAGTGGTTCAAGTATAAGGCCATTTTTACCTGTAAACCCCTGACAGCTTTTCCTATCACCAGGCATGTTTGAAACAAATATAAGCCATTTCCTAAAGCTATCCTTGATACAGAATAAAACCCGACAGCAAATAAAAGAGAAAACTGAGAAATGTGCTTTTCCAGAGAATACAGTAGCAGAGGGAACCTGACTAGTGACCTCACGAAACTTTAAAAGTTGTGAAAAAGTAATCTCTGAACATAAAGTAGAATTGAATTCTTCACAAAGAAAGCAAATAGGGGAGGGAAAGCAGATCAATGAATCTCATCTACTCAATAAAGTATAAAGAAAGGAAAGCACTGGCTGCTATTTAATGCTACAGCCATTAAAGAACAGCAATTACAGTGGCCTGCTTCTCCCCACTCAATCACACAAAACTTACTACAGGAAAGACATTTATTCCCCTCCCTTCCACCATCATACAGTCCTTGTGGAAAAAAAATTAGGCTTCTCCTTTTCAACTGAAATTATACAACAAAACACATAATAAAAAAAAAAAAGTTCACAGGTGCTTGTAGAATAACAATAGATCCATAACTTTGTGATGCTACGTTTTCCACGTATAGTAACGTATTAGGGTTTGATGCAAGGACTACCTACATCAAGCACATGTTTATGATGTTGGTTGCAGCTCGTGCAAGTCTAGCTGTGTATGTAAGGCACACTGGTGGAAAGCCAGGCGAGAAGCCTGCAGGTCTCTCACAGAGTGCAGCATCTTCCCATGCCGGAAATTTCTGAGGAATGCCCTAGTTCTGCCTCTGGGTCTTTGGCAAATTTGGCTTCCTGGATGGCTCTGGTCTCAACACTTGGCTGACAGTGACAGAGAAGGAACCAAAAGCTTTCATGTGCCTTTTCCACCTCCATCAATTCTTTGTCCTATTACTTCTCTAATTCTCACCCTCTCTACTTGCAGACTCAGTCATGTTATCCCACAGGGTCAGGTGTCCATGCCATACTTGCCTGGGTCTGAAAGACGAGTGACTCCAATGAGTGATCAGGTCTCGAGAGGCCTTCAGAAATTCGTGTGTTTCTGCATGAAGCTGCATCCCTCATGCTTGTAACCTGTGTGTGGGACCAACTAAAGCAATTGCTTATTAAATTCAGCATGAGACTGTTTCTGAAGTAATGTCTTCCAAGCGTGGCCTCAGACCATCTTCAAAGATAGCTCCAACAGTGAGATGACATGTAAAGGTGCAGAATGTCAAGAGCTGGGAACTGCTTCTGGTAAGAGAGAAAAAGATTCTCCAAGGTCTTTTACAGCATGCTGCAAGCTGCAGAACATTTAATAGGATCAATGGAAAGCATTGCTATTTAGCCATGTCCCAAAACAGTCTAATGGGAATCTTCCAGGAACTGCAAAGAGGAAAAACCCTGTCTTTCTAATAAGAAACTAATTGCTTGCATTTAACACAATTCAATGATAACAAAATACACATTGAAACAGTCTGAAGCCTTGAACAAGTAGGAAGCACCTGTGTATCAGTCAGAATTCTGCCACGCTAAAATTTGTGTTTAGACAATAAACCTTTCAAAGAAGTTATTATCTTTTTATTATTGATCACCATTTATGGCTTTGGGGTGTACTGCCACCTATATAAAATAGCAGCTTGTTACACTAAGTAGCAGTGAAATATTAGGCTTTTAATTCCAGAAGATTTTGATATGCACTCCGAGCTGATAAATTAAAGCAGGATATGAACACTTGACAACGCTACACTTTTCCTTCGTCTTTTATCTATACAAGGCTAAAATATTTAAAGCTTGGCAATTATCACAGTGGAATCAGAGTGTTTCATTATATGAATGCATTTTCCTTAATATGCACAGGAAAAAGTAATAATCTGAATGATGAACACAGGAGAAAATATGGAAGAGATAGCAGCAGCCAATTTCTTCTCAAGTCCACTTTAGCCAATTCACACAATCTGTTTGGCTCAATTCCATCGCCAAAAATCAGCCAACCATCCTTAAAAAATCAATCAGAACCCAAATTTCAGTATTAGTACTACTGAGCGAAAAATGTGCACAATCAAAACAGCAGTCCATTATAACACCAAGTTCTGTGAGTTTTCAAGTGTATTCTGGAATGAGCTCAGTGTTGTCATATACTCCCAACAAACTGTAAAGCAATATTGCAAAACACTAATAAGGAGCCTTCTGTTCAACCACTGTATTTGCTTATAAAATAAGCTGGTTAACTTGCGTACCAAATCTCAGAAAACACTGAATTCAGAAAACGCACAATTTCAAATAATCTGAGATAAAGCACGATGACTTAGATCATTTGTCTCTTCAGTTGTAACTGTTTGAAAAAGAACGGAATATTACTTTAAACATGAAGATAGTAGGAGACTAATGATATTGTTCAGTGTGTGTCTCTGTCACCCCCATTGTTCAATATAGCAAGCAGCTGGAGAGAGAATAGAAGCAACACCAGGTAGTTTGCTTGCATCTTTCCACATAAAAGTGCTCATTTAATGATGAAAAGTGTGTTCATGCACTCATACAAACTGCATCTGTATATACAGTTCCTGATGTTCCCTCAGATTACTTAGTTTCAATAGCGTACTGCTCCTTATGGTTCTGTTTTCCTTTCCATCTTAAGCATGGAAATCAATGTAAAATAGACTAATAGACTGCCATGTGAAAATATTTCTAAAAAACTGCTTTTTATACTAGTTTTTAAAAATTATTTTATAAACCAATGTAATATTTAACAAAAGATTCAGAGAGACTTTTTTACAACCAACAAACTGAAAATTAATTCACTATGTTTAGTAGAATCCTAGTTTTATAACCGCATCCATTATTTTGTTATTATTGTGCTAGGTAGTGACTTTTTATGATTTTGCCACTTAGAGAATATAAATTTTCATTTATAATTGCAGAGGAGCATCAGAACAGCATGGTTTAGATTTGCAATTATTGTTGACCTTCTGGAAGGCGAACCAAATTCTTGTATTTTTTTCCACAAGAGTGATAATATCACACAAAATAAACATGCTTTTGACAGTTTTTATTCTCTTTATCTATAGAGAAGTAAATTAAGACTTGGATTTCATAAACAAGTCAAGCTCATGTGGCTAGCCTGTGACACTGACAAAACTGCATGTTCTTCATATTCTGACGAGACCATTCATATTGTGGAAAAGTGGAACAGACTCAGAGGAAACATATTCTTATCAATATGATGACATTTTCTGAAGTGAATACCTTGCCAGTCATAAAATAACTTCTACTTGTATCTTTTGTTTGTTTGTTTCTTTTCACTTCTTTGGAAGTAATCCTCAAACTATGACTGCTTTTATGAGTTTGCAAACACTTGTAAAATAATGACCCAAATTTTTCAAGTGAATGTTCATATTGAGCAATAAAAAACTGCAAACAACATGTAGTAAATGTTTCTTTACTAGAAGGTGCTAAATCCCACAAAAATATAAGACTATTTTTACACAAGTCAGAAGATAGCTGTCAAACAAAAGCAGAAAAGAAGAATCAGAACAGACTGGACTGTCCCTGTCATAACTGCAGCATTGGTCAAGGATGGATACATAGGGAAAAACACAAGAACAGCTTCTGCAATTCACGACTCAGAGACTTCTTTGACCCTACTACTGACACTTTTTTGATCTCTCATTTCGGGAGCTAAAGCAAGTTTCTCTCTTAATTTAGAGCAAAAAAATAAATGAGATATAGGTGTAGTTTGTGCCAACATCCGTAGCTCAATGACTTAATTTGAATTATCCGATAACCAGTCACTTACTGAAATCTCAGAATGAATACCATGATTGTGTGGGCACAATCACATTGATTTTGTACAAGAGCATTTTCTATGTAAATCATGTAAATTGGTTAATTATATATTAAGAGCTTTGAACTGTCTGTTTTTAATCAACAGCACAATTTTCCCTTTTTCCAAACTATACTTAACTAAAACTTTGTGTAAGAGACTTGTTGACTATATTAATAAATTTATTGTTTAAAATGTTAAGCACTGTTTCATTCTTTTTTTTTTCAAACAAACTTTTCTTAATTCTGTCATTAGGAGATTGTCACTTATTTTTTTACAGAAAAACTTACAGATCATTAAAGCTGGGCTTCATTTTCCTAGATACTTGCAAAATTAATTTTTTTCTATACTACTACTTAGAGGATTCAGTAACATTTAAAAATGGCCTGCCATGAGATTAACTGTCAGAAAAAATATATAATATACTACAAAGAACATTTTATGACCAATAGTAACATATTTTAAATATTTCTGTGAATTAAGCAACATATAACAACAGAAGAAGCAGCTGTTTTCCAAGGACACTCCTATTAGTTCATATTCACCTTGTGTCTAAAACAAAAGGTACAAAACCAAAGCAAATATAATCATTACAAAACTATCTGTTTGGAAAGAATATTATTTAAATTATAAACGGTTGCTTTTACTCCACGATAAGATTATTTTCTATACTCCATAGATATTTATTAGTCGTCTGTTCAGAAGAATGAACCTAACTAAACAACAAGCCTGGTTTTCTCAAAACAAGCCATGTTAAAAAAGCAATGTTTCAGTAGATTTCTGTTGGGTTTGCCTCTTTTTACATTTCCCAGTCCAATATCTTATTCAGGCAAATCAAAAACACAAGTTATATTTAAATCATGTTGCTTATTTATATCATTTCTGTTGGTGCACAAAGATTTGTATCACATCAGTATTCTTTTGATCTGTCAGAGACTGGAGGCATAATGCTTTGGAAAACGCACCATTACTGCTGTTTTTCTGTGCAGTCTTACCCAAGCTGACCTGTACATTTTGCATGTGTTCCTAGTTAACCAGAAGCTACATCATTTGTAGAATTTTAAGCTCAGTCTAAGACAACCTGTGTTTTTGCAATGTTTACTAACATGATTCACAATCACAGTTGTCTTCAACTTACTGCAAGTGACTACACATATATATGTATGTATATGCAAATATATACATCTGTGTTAAGAGAATTAGATATCACTGTGATAGCAGTGTTTAAAAGACTGAAGACTGCGGCCTGTTTCAAACTTGGAAACAACACTAAATTGGCATTCATTGGCAATGCACGTTGCTAACATTTAGCTCTAATCCATTATTAATTATTTCTATATGTATTGAAAGAAATAGTTTTAAACAAGCTTATCCTAAATTAGCTGTGAGTAAACAATATGATGGAGCTGATAGACCTGATGGTTGTGGTTCCTCAATGGCTTCAGTGTCCAAGTTCAAGGTGGCTGATGCTTAGAGGTCTGTAAAAAGAGACGACAGAACTGAGACAGGGGACTTCTTTCTTCTCTTTTCTTTGCTTGTGATTGCCATTTTATGTTCTCTGTTAAAAAGAAAAAGGGAAATTCATATGCCCTTGATATAGCTAAACCTACAATCACATCTCCAAAATAATTAAATTATAAGTTCACAGTTCATACTAGTCCATGTCTATGTGATGTAAGAATTTTTGCATTGTTGCCTATTTTTCCTCCCTGAAAGGGCTAGGGTTGAAAGATCATTCAAAGGAATTTAACAGTTCCCATTCATACGTGGATCTTATTTCATGGTTGGGACTAATGCTTTGGAAACTGAGCTCAAAAGAAAAAAAAAAAAATAGGATTTTTGAGGAGTTGGTAAAAACTGAGATGAATGATTTTTTGCATACAAGCTAAAATAACACACTGGGAAGTTTAAGTTACTTATAAAAAAAAAAAAAAAAACACCCCCCAAAAAGAAAGTCAAACCCCCAAACTTACAACACAAAAACCAAATCCTGCCAAAAACATTTTGAAGTCAATGAATTGTAAAAAAATCTTGTTGCCTTTTTTTTTTGCAGAAGAATGATTTAACTAAAAATTATTCTGAATTTTTACCGATTTTATTGATCACTAAACTTTTCAGGGATTTTAGTTGGAAGAAATAACAACTGAAACCAGCAAGAAAGATCCTGAAAGAAAAATAGAAGCTAAACCAAAATGACTGTGATTACCACATAGGTATGAGACAGATATGTATTTATCACATCATACATAATGAATGTGCATCTTGTTATGCGACTGAATTGTGAGTAGTATGTATGAATTAGATGCACATATTCATATACAGGATGAACTATATATAACTGACATGCACATAAAAATATAAAAGGATCTTCATGAAACTTCTGGCAAAGAATTATCCATGTGTGTTGTATTCCTGTTTATAATACATCTGTTACACCAGTTTGTCATGGCCAGCTATGATTTTCCTCGCGGGTGAAAGGAAAAGGCTTTTGAATTCAAGCATTCTTGCTACAAAAATTCCAGATGCCAATAGGTGCCTTGTCAAAAGCTGCTTAGTTTGCCTCAGAAATAACAATTCAGAGCCACTTGTAAACCACTCTGACATGTCCTGGCATTTTGTACCCCTACAACAGGAAAGCGAGGTGTCGATGGGAGGACCAGAAGTGCAGAAAGTGTGTTTATTACTGTCCTTTCCTTATTTCAGCCACTTCCACTGCAGCAGGAGCAAGTGGGCTTTGTAGATTGCTTCCTCTGTTAAAAAGCACTGGCCCTAATTGTGACAGTTTTCTTTTGCTTAACTTCGCAAATTTCAACATCCTTAGTGGAAGGCAGAATCCCAAACTTGTTTTCCAGTCAAATTTCTTGCATATTTTTTTATTTTAAATGTCATATATTGAGCAGGCTTATTTGAAAAACTGAACAGCCAGAGACTGGATGACTTCAGTAATAGGAATACAGCCCAGGGAAGGTACATAAATCTGTAGCCTTGCTGTGCATAAAATTGCTTTGGTAGCTCTGCGTCTGGAAAGATGGGAGGTTTGATCAGTGCAGTTTGAAGGAATGCCATCAGCTAAACAAGCTAATCCTGCACCTTAATTACCAAGTCATGCTGCTTTTCTCCAAGCAATCTTATCACAAACTTTTTAAATGGATATAAAAGCGGTGGTGAGTTTGCAAATACAACATTAAGTGGAATGAAGTTTTCTTTCACCCTCAAGGAAACACAGGGGTGACTCTGTGAATCATCCCTATCGGCCCACACAGGCCACCTTCTGCTTCAGAAAGAATCTTAATGCCATAAATGTTTAATCCATATGTTTCCTTCATGATTCATCCCTGAGCAGCTCCATATGTCAGCACTGGTCAGACAAGGCTTTTGAAATGCACGAGCAGAGCTGGTGAGAAACACACATCAGTTCCACGAGTTGTTATTTTCTGTTTACAGGCACATTCATTTGGACTGCAGAATAACTGGGGAGAGAACTGCTGACGAGATCATTGGTGACATTAAAATGGACAGGTTAAGGTTTATCTGGATCTATAATATGCCTGCCTTTCTGTGCTTCCATTGCAGGGCTGAGTATGAGCTTGTCCTCTTCCTTCTAGGACTACTTGGCTATGCTCACCCTGCAGGAATTAGGCTTACATGCTGCATCCAGCCCAGCTCACCCACCTGAACGTTGCACGAGGAATAATAATTCAGTCTGAGCGGGATCATTAGAACGCATCCTTCGAGTGGGTGATTAACAGACTGGGTTTTTGAGGTTTACTGCAGCAGGTAAGCCTCCCTGCAAAGAAAACAAGGGCTATGATTCTGGTATTGGTAATCTTGAGTTGAGAGAAAGGTCCAATACATGGACCTTATCACCACAGTGCCTGGTATGGTACAGTATTCCAGGCATTCAGCTCTGTGAGGCTCTTATGAAGAGCAAGGTACAAAATCATTATTCTTGGTTTATAAGAAAAGCAATGAACCATGAAGAGAGAGAATGAAGCAGTTCACAGTTCCTTCTGGCTTTATTAGTCAGAAGTATCTATTTTCATAGAAACATGAATAATTTCTATTCTGCGTTTTCTACAAAATCCAGTTTTTAAGGTTGTATTGTGCCCAAGTGAAGCAAAATATTTCTTGAGCTCAGGAAAATAGTATATGTATATACATCTACAGTACTTTCCTACAGAAGTGAAGGCTCAATGTTGGGATCAAATAAAGTGCCCTTATCTTTACATATAGGTATGCAGGCACAGGCATAGGGCTCACAAAAACATGCCCTAACTTCGGAGATGCACAGGAACCTTTTACTGGCACGTGGGACAGTAAGCTGAGTCTGGATCAAGTACCAACTACAGACAGCTGACTAAAGAAAACCTGAGTCTTGATTCGGCTCTTGCTGTAGCAAAAGCAAGATTTTTTTGTGCCTAATGTGAAAGCATATATAGTATGAAGATTTCACTGACTCTCATAAATATTCATTAGCATTCATATATGAAAGACCATATACCCATGTATATACAGGACTCTCATAAATATTCATTAGCATTCATATATGAAAGACCATATACCCATGTATATACAGGACTTGTGCTAAACACTTATATATTAACACACTATATACACACTTGTGCTAAAATTTCCTGAAGAGGAAATCTCACCTACTGGGTCCATGGGTGAGGAAACAAACATCAAATCACATTCTTATTCTTATTTATAAAGCCATCATATAATTTCTGTATTCTACAACAGGTAAAATTCTGTATTTTACTACTGGTTTTCAGTCCTTATCCTAACCCATATTTGTAATAGTTTTTGACTTACAATGAACTCTAATTGAACTACTGCTCAAAAGTTTGGATGAAGATTTACAGCATAGTTTCTACCAACTAAATGCATTTCTGCAGGTTAGCAAGTTTTACACAGTGTTCTGTTTTAATAGAATAAATTATTTTCATTCAAATTGATTGCATTAGAACAGAGAAACATCAGCACCCTGAGCCATTTATGGTTAAAAGGAGCTGTTCACTCATCAAGCACAGACATTCTTTTCTTAAAAATTTTATATTGAAGGCTCCTTTCATCTACATACCAACATTTAAAGTGGAAGAAAATTTTTTGCTTATCACTTAAGAATTACAATAAAAATACTTTATGGTTGAATAGACTGACAAATATTTTGCTGATTGACTAATTTTATAGCTAGTGGAATATATTGATTGAATTATTCAAGAGATAACATGAGCTTTTATACAATGATTGGAGAATTTATTTTAAGTCAGTGCTCAATCAAGACTTAAAAATGAGCAGGGCAGAAGAGAGGCATCTCATAAATTTGGTCTTGCCTGTTATGAAGTTTTTTGCCATTCTTCTACTACCAAAAGGCTTGGAAACCCTTCTTTTGTTACTTGAAGCATGGGTTATCTTTTGCAAGCAACTAAATAAATAAATGAACATAAACACTGCAATACATCATTCTTAAGGAAAAATTATGGATGCTGCTGATGAATTTTTTTTTTAGATCATTTTATGTCTCCTTTTTTTTCTTTATTAAAAAAATCACACATCATCTACAGTGAGTAAGGAATATAGTACTTCTGGCACTTGTCCACCTTAGATGTTATAGCTTCCAGAACAGCCTGAATGGCAAATGCAATTGAAGATACTCAAATGGGAGAACACAATTCAGTTACATATTTTGGCTTCTTAGTGAAACATTGCAAACTGTATTGGCAGATTTTTCATAGTATCGCCTGTTACGGAAACGTTCTGGATTTATACTAACGAATAGTTTCAATACAATTCATCCTATGGTGTCTTGCTTGTATGGGATGCAATATCTTCATATTTCAATTTCCAGGTGAGAGCAGTGTAGAGAGAGAAAAATGAAAGAGAAAATAAAATTATAGTGACCACAGGCAGAAACCCAGACAGTCTCTAAGTAAACATCTCTATATATGCTTATCTTTAAGTGATCTGTCTAATTCCTTTAATTTCACTATTACTGATTAAATTATTTACAGAAAAAATTGTATACTTCTGGGATATGTGAGGACAGAATGTTATTAAACTCACCTTATTTCCTTCAAAGGACAACTCAGGAGGAAGCTGTGTTCAAGGGTAGGCCGATTACTTATTCATATATATCCTATTCCAGTTAAGACATGTTGGCTTCAGTGAACATGACAGAAAAAGGCAAAAAGTCAAAGCACAAAAGTGAAATTTTGATACAAAGAAGGGTAATAGAAAACATTTATTCTTGAACTGTGTTTTATTTCTAAGTGTTCTACCACTTCTAAATTCTAACTTAAAGAAATACTGTTTTAATTTAAAAAAGGTTGTGTGTTTTAAGCATTAACTAGTAATGTACCAAAATTTCTTTCTTGGTATGCTCTTAAGTTCTTTCTTGACATTTTATTACAAAATAAAAATGTACCCTAAATTACATAAGCATATCATGTCACAGGAAATATTACCCAACAACTGATTTTATAGAAGACAATAGAATTGTTTTATGATTAGATCTGATGTAATTTGTGCATACTTTTCATTGTCTCATCATGACCAGGTAGACTTGTGGGATTCCATGTTTGAAGATGAACCTGGAAGAGATTAAAGGAACCACCATGGAGCTGCATTAAGTGCTTCAAGAAACCTACAATGTCATTAAAATACATAGCAGAAGGATGATAAGGCTGATGTTCTAGAAGAAATTTCAAAAAATCTGTGTTTTGTTTGGCAAGCTTTGACATATCAACTGCTGTCATTGTCAACTGAGGTCTTCATCTTTTCAAGATAATAAAAATACAACAGTTACAGTGTTATGTAATATGCATGGATAAAAAATTAGAAGATAAAATTGTTTGGCCATTCTGCTGAACACTGTAGAGCTGGATTTTCTCAAAGTATAACAGTATAATAGTAGCTATCAGTCCCATTTCAGTGGAACTTTAACGCTCCCCTCATTTAGGCGGTGTTTCAACTATTCAAGCATGAAGTTATTTAAGGCCCATCAAAAAGCAACAACCCAGAAGGTCTCCATGAAACCTCAACTTAACATATCCGAAATTTTATCTAGCATTTTATGTAAAATAATTTTAAATTTACAAAAATCCAAAGTAAGAAAAAAACCCCAGTCAACAAAAAACCCCACTGATGTTGTCGTGTGAAAACTTTATATAAAAGAAAACTTCTTAAACACTAATCAGAAAGTTGACTTGCCAGTTGCCTGCCTGTAAAACATTTTTGTCACATTTGTCACCAAGAATGCAACATGGGAACTGCAGTCATGCTACAAGAAAGAAGATGATAAGGAAATAGCTGGAAATAGCTTATTTGATCATTAAATATCTACTAGCATATGTGCTTGTCAACATATGTTGTTTCATACACAGTGTCAACTAGTCAACTAATAAAAAGAAAAAAAAATCAGATTTCAAACAGGAAATATGATGAGCTAAGACACAGAAGTATTAAGCCTGTATTTTTCTGTCACTTGGCATGACAGAGCCTCGTAACGCTTTGTTGAGGCACTGAGATTCCTGCCAGCAGGTCCCATACTTGGATTCTTCGTGTTCTATTAGGGAGTCTGGGAGGAGTGCAGGCGCTATCTCTCACGGCATAGGCTATTAGTGTCGTCTCCTGCTCCAGTGAACCGAAATCTTACAATTGCTCAGCTTTACTGTATTGCCCACGCTCCTCTTTGGCATTTCCAGAGAGCACAGGCTTTCACTTGTCCACTTCATTGCTTTGCAATGAAGAAAATGTCTGTGGGCATAGACTCTGCACCGTATTTGTTAATATAATATTACTCTTTACATGAAACATAAAAACCTGTTCCGTTAGAACATTAGGGAAACAAACTTTCTTCACTAGCTCATATTGAGGGTTTGGGTTCATGCATTTTAGGATGAAAACTTTCTCTAAACTTGTGAAGTATCTTCCTTTATCATGAACAAAGAGAGCATTGCTCAATACTCATAGTAAAAGCCTCCTGTATTATAATATTATTTGTAAAGTCAGGCCCAGATGAGTTTACTTGGGAACTCAGAGACTCTGGTAAATAATTTCCCTCCTGAAATATGCCTCCTTTTTTCCTCAGTGCTTCTATGTGAATAAATGCTCATTTTCATTTAATGACTCACCAGGACACCTCCTGAGATAACTCTTACCCTGAGAAATAATGTAACCAAGTGGATTAAGGAGGGAATATTTTTAAGGGAGATCAAAGTTGAAAGAGAGAGATCAGGCATCCACAGTAGCTCATCGAGAATTCAAAAGTTGTACAGACAAAATCACTACAGTCCATAATAGATTGAGTGATTTAGGAAGCTTCTCTCACTTCTTAGGATTATTTATTGGGAAAAAAAGGCTAAATATGAGGTTAAGCAAAGCCATTTTTTAAAGTGCATGGAGATATTTTAATGAAAGTAGTGGCAAAATAGAGGATGCAGAGCCAAGTGAAGGAGGAATAAAGTAGAACAGGTCTTTGAACCAGCAGATTATACAGTAATTTTCTACAGTTTGTCAGGTGTGAGGGGTCCTAATTTTCTCCATTCAAATTTATCTAATGCTCACCATTTCCTCAGACATATCTGATAAAATTTGGTTAAAATTAGATGTCATTTGCAGAGTCTATCTTTTATTTTTCCCTAACCTTGTGATTCAAAACTATGGAAATGTTCTTTTTCAAAATTGGAATAACTAAAAGGATTGGTGAAAATACTCTATTTAGTTTTTATTTTCTGAAAAAGCTAGTCACTAAAATACACAGTTTTCTGTACCAGAGTCTTATTTTAAATCATTTTGATCATATGTGTCTAAGCAAGCATCAAACACTTATACCATAAAATACAACAAAGAAAAAACAACTGAAGTAACAGAAAATAGGGAGCTGGGACACACTGACTCAAACAAAATAAATTTAGCTTTGTAAAATAAAAACTTAAATACTGAGGAACAGAGTTCATAACTGGCAGAATTAAGACTGGACCATAAAAATAGCACATGTACAGCATGAAGACAATTTGTCACAAACTTTCAATGCAATTTTGCTGCAAAAAGTGACAACGTGACCTGTAGCTGTCTAAAGAAAGGAATAGTGGTAATTTGTATGTGATATAAGTGAGACATATCAGAATAATATAGTTCTGTAGTCCACATTTTGTAAAAAGAGATGAAAAAACTGGAGAGAAGACAGAAGAGAGTAACAAATATTACTTGTGGGGTAGAAAATGCATTTCTGCAGATGACACTTATGGCTCAGACTGCTTAGCTTATCGAAAAAGATATAAAGAGGTGTGTTGACTGCAACATATAACTACTTCAGAGATCAGGTCCTAAAAATATCAGGTACTGTTCAGTCTAATAGAAAAAGGCATGACAAGGATGAATGCTTAGAAGCTGATGGCCAATTCAAATGGCAAATGTCACATGAATTGCTAAAAATTACTTGGCCAGCTATCAAAACAAAGAGTCAGTGATAGCAGGGTTCTGAAGTTTACTAATTTTTATGTCTTCAATCCAAAACAGGATGCCTTCATGGAATTATTTTCTTAGACAAACACAAGTTGTTCGGTGTGGTACAGCAAAACTAGCAGAAATGTAAACACAAATAAAACTTTTTGGTTTTAAATTCTTAAAAATCCTTGGGATACCCCCTAAAAGTCCTGGGGATTCATTCTCTGAGTTTCTCTATAAGTAGCAATTTTAGAGTCTTATTATGATCTGGGACTACAAATCTTCTTTTAAATCTTCTGCAGATTCTACTAATTTTAATTATACTCTGAAGTTTATTGGTGTTTAGAAAATATTTTGAATATTTTGCTCTGTTGACATAGAACTGAACGGAAAACAGTTTGTGTTCCACTGAGCATACAGACACACTCCAACGGCTTAAAAAACCCAAACCTAAAACACTAAAGACTCTGTAAAAAACACTGCAAATAAGATGCATGTCAGTTCAGTGATTTTGAAATTGTCTTTGCATAATGATTATTCCAAAGTAATTCTGTTCTGAAACAAGGGACTATTTTATTTAGATAAGGAAAAACTACTCTGTTTTGCTAGTTTAAAAATAAAGCATGGACAAGATGCGACATAGATCAGCACCAGTAATGTGCATATAGTTTTAAATCTAGTCTTTTAATGTCATAAATTCCCTCCCCCCCAGAAAAAAAGATGGTGACCATTCCCCTCTGAAATTTGGATGAATTCAGCATGTTACTGTAGGATATTTCAATCTTAATAAAAATATTATTTTTGACATAATTTTTTTCTGTTTCACTGTTTGGTTGTTTTTGCAAAAGTGTAAACAATATCAATATCTTTGATTGAATTTAAGGGAATTGTTTCAGCTAATCCCAGTGACCTTAAAATGAATTTTGCTCAAGCACAACAAAACCAGAAAAAATACTTCATTCTTCAGATATTATATTTTTCCCCCATTAAAAGCACTCTCACCTTCCCCTGGTGTGAAAGCACATTTCAAAAAGTGTTAAAAGTGATTGAATCTATAATCCCTAGAGCATTAGCCTGATGCAATTATTTCTATTGTTCAAATAAGATTAAGACCACCTTAAATCTTCATTTCCAGATATTATCTGACATGTTCTACTTGCAAACAGAAAAGGGAGAGAGCTACTGCGAAGGTTTGGGAATCTGCCAAATTTAAGGAGTTTAATATATATTTTAAAACAATATTTTGAAACAAACTATGATCAGTCACAATCTAATCTAGTGTGAACAGTGCCAAATACTGCATTGAAACCCAGGTACTTAATGCTTTAAAGTAAAATTATGCTTATGAAATTAAGATAATTCAAGTTTTCCTAATAGTTTCTTTGAAATTTAGGATCAGCTTATCCACATGAACGTTGTCCACAACCACACGATATGGAAACATAAGAACACATAATAAATGCTAGGCTAGCACTATCTGTCTATATTACTTACATTGTTGGTGATTACTTCCACTCATATCACATCAATAAAATCTCTTGAGAACCATGAGGATCTGTAAATTGTCTCCGTAAAAAATATGAAGACTCTAGACAAGCAGAAAAAAACCCCCTCTCATGGTTCAAGTCTGTCAAAGGACATCCTTGACTGCTCCTGTCTGCTCAAGGTTGTTAAATATTTGGTATTTAAGGAACGCATGACCACCTAAATAAAATTCAGCACCCATATTGTTAAAGGGAGAAAATCCAACAAGGAAACACATAAATAGCCTAATATAGTTTTAGTGGTTGAATTTTAAATTTATTTAGCTAATAAAAAAAGTGGAATCACACAGGATCTTTGCTTTTTCAAGACTTTTCAACACTTCCATAAATCATCTGGAAAAAGGAAGGAAGAAGCCATGAGAAGACAAAATTTGCTGGTGATAGTTATTCAAGGTAATAAAAACAAGGGCAACTGAACTGCAGAAGAAATAAACTGATAATGAAATAGTAGATGAAATCAGTGTTGGTAAATACACAGTGATGCACATGAGGAAAAACAATCTCAATTTTACATACAAGGTGATGAGCTCTGAGATTACTTTTGCCACGCAGGAATGAGATCTTTAGAACTGGCCTGTAATGAACAGTTCGGTGAAAATATCAGCTCAATACTCAGGAGCAGTAAAAAAGTAAATAGTCGTTTACAAAAGGAAAAGAAAAACAATATAGCAAATATTATGATGTTGTATGATACTGTATAGAGCTATCCTGGGTGTTCTTTGCAATTTCTACTACCCCCACAATCATCTCAAAAGGGAAGCAGGAAAAAATTAGAGAGATAATCACGGACAGTCAAAAAGGGTGTTCAAATTGTGGAAAGAAACAGCTAGTAAGGGGTAAAATATATCCCTGTAAAGTCATTTGTTACACTGAGAAAATAAAAAGGAAGACTAGTCCAATGAAGCCTAGGGAGGTCAAAGTAATGCTAAAAAATAAGCCACCAAACAAAATAGAAATTCTTCATAGCTCATAGTTAATCTGTGGAATTCTGACACAAGGGGATATGCACTATAAACCTTTACAGGAGTTTAAAAAGCAGTGGGAGAAGTTTATAGAAGAAAAATCTATTAAGGACTAGTAATCAAAGGTATAATCTCTTGTGCAGGAAGTCCTTTAAATACAGTTTTGCTGAGGACTGGGAGACTAATAGAACCGGTAACAGCATTTTATCTGCTGCTGCTGGCACCTGAAGCAATGACATAGTTGAATAACTGAAAAAAAAGAGAGGAATAAAAACCATATCAGGTGAAAATGTATTTGGCCCAACCAAAGATATAACTTTTTCTGTCTATTCTGCATTAACCCTTATGGGCAGCTGAGCCCTGCACAGCCACTTGTTCACTCCTACTGCTATGGGATGGGGGAGGGGAACGGGGATTGTGGTCAGTTCATCACTCCTTGTCTCTGCCACTCCTTCCTCCTCAGGGGACGACTTCTCACACTCTTCCCCTGCTCCAGCATGGGATCCCTCCCAGAGCAGGAGGTCCTCCATGAGCTTCTCCAATATGAGTCCTTCCCACTGGCTGTAGTCCTTCACAAAGTGCTCCAGTGTGGGTTGCTTCCACAGCATGCAGTCCTTCAGGAAGAGGCTGCTCCAGGTTGGGTCACTCACAGGGTCACAAGCCTTGCAGCAAACCTTCTCGAGTGTGGGCTCTCTCCATGGCCCCACAGGTGCTGCCAGAAGCCTGCTCCAGCGCAGGCTTCCCATGGGGTCACAGCCTCCTTCAGGCATCCACCTGCTCTGATGTGGAGTTGTCCTAGGGCGCAGGTGGATCTCTACTCCAGTGTGGGGTCCTCCATGGGCTGCAGGGGCACAGCTGCAACACCATGGTCTGCACCATGGGGTGCAGGACAATCTCAGCTCCAGCACCTGGAGCACCTTCTTTCCCTCCTTCTTCACTGTCCTTGGTGTCTTCAGAGCTGTTTCTCTCACATATTCTCACTCCTGTTTTGAGTTGCAGTTGCATGGGGTTCACTGTCCCCTTTTTTTGCACAGGGTTCGCTGTCCTCTTTTTAACTCTGTTACCCCAGAGGCACTACCACCACTGCTGATGGGCTTGGCCTGGGGCAGTGGTGAGCCCATCCTGGGGCCAGCTGGCACTGGCTCTGTCAGACATGGGGAAGGCTGCTGGCAGCTTTTCACAGCAGCCACCTCTGCAGCCCCCCACTACCAAAACCTGCACATGGAAACCCAATAGACCATAGACCATACAACTAATCCTCACAGGAATGAAGTTTGGAGCACTATGCTGTGTACCTATCACCTGCCCAACCTACATAATCACATGGATGCTAGCCCATCCCTGTTATGAAATTTGTTTCCTTGATATTCTGCTGTGCATGTGTAATTGCTGTTCTTTAGGGTTCAAACTCATTGGGATAAGCAGTGTATTCCTATGTTTATATTTGTCCTGAATTTGACTAGAAACATGGTTCAATAACAACAAATGAAGCCTTAAGTCTTCTAGTTCTAGGTCACAAATGCTTCATCCTACGCCTTGAAGCACTTGGTTTGCATCAGTGTGCATCAGTTTGCATCAGTTTGCATCAGTTCCCTCCTCCCAGGTGCTTCAGACATTAAAAATGATTGAAAGTTTAACTTTTTTCTGTCATGCTTGATGCTGGATTAGATACTGCCTTTGCCAGTGTAACTTCGTGTCAGATCAGATACCATTTGCTCTCTCATCCCTGACATGAAGCCTTCATGAACTCCTATCCAATTCTCTGGCTGATTTGACAGTTGTCTGACTGTGGGTTTCTTTGGGAGCTTTGGTAGCGTGTGCAACACATCAGTAGTGATGAAGCTGTGGCCCTATGGAGGTGTCCCTGCTGCTTCCATTTTTCTGAGAAATGTAAAGTGAATTAAGTACCCAGCTCAAATTAAGTTTCAGTTGGTTTTATTTCTTTTACCACTGAAAAAAAAAATCATTGTTTTCTCCTCTTTTAAATGTTTAAATCATCAGCACAAGAAATAATACCTGCCAATCATAGAAGAAATAAAATGTAAATATCCAAAGCAAAACTTCTAAATACCCTGTGAATTGCAAGTTGCTGGTGCAGGTAAGTGAGAAGATATTTACAAAATACATACGTACAAGCTATAGTAATTTGCTAGCCATTTTACTAGCAGGAACCATCATTTACTATTTATTAAATACATACCCCAGAAGATAATTTTACTTTTTTTTAAGTCAGGCACATATGTCTATAATGCACAAAATCAGAATCTTGAAGACTGTTGAAGATGACACTGATACCTTGTTTTAGTGATATTGCATTTAACCAATTTTTGACAAAGTTAGCATCCCAGCCTAGAGTGCCTTTGCTGAATGCCTATTTGTAGCATTTGCATTGCTCAATTTCCATGCCAGAGAACAAAGGTGGTATGTCATATTCAGTATCAATCAATCTTATTTATTCATCTTTATTTGCTCTATTATCTAATAGAAGCTTGAAGGCAGCAAGAAAATCAAAGCTAGATAGGATAAGTGTAGGATTTAATATAGCAGAGGAAATATATGAAGACCATCAATAGAGATGAGAGGAAAAGTAAACCCCGTGTTGGTGGCACTGAAGCCCATGGAAACATTCATGGGTAAATCAACACATGCAACTAGAATTTTATTTCGAGTGTATTTTAAGAGTGGGATTCAGAAAGCTTTACCTGGAGATAATATATCTGTTTTTCTGTAGTAAAAATTCAAAAGAATTTTCCTGAAGGAAGATACCTAAATCAGACCAGGAATGCTTAACTATTGCAGGCAGACCTAAGTGCCTGTATCTATTAATCTTGACCACTTTTCCTGACGGGTCTTTACTCACCCTTGTGGTTATTTCCCCATGTGTCCGCCCTGCCTAACCACCCTGCAGCCTACAGGGACTTAGCCAAAATCCTCCTGCAGGCTGACAAGGGAAGGAGCTGCCAAGCCATGACAGCTTCCCAATGATACCAGGAGCTGCTGATGCTCTGCCTCAGCATCACTCCTGATCTCTCCACAGAGCTCTGCCTCTTGGATGTTCACGGTTGCCTCTTTGCAGAAACACCATCTTTCTACACTGGTGGAGAATAAATTAATGAATTTCTAAGAAACTGCTGAAACCTGAACAGCTACTGCTCCACCTCTCCTCACCCAGACATCACCTGAGCAGAATATCAAATTATACCTAGCCAGAATATAAGGCTTAAATAAATTAGATGTTAGTTAAGGCTCTAAAGAATATTTCTCCAGTTTTTAATTCTTCATGTGCACTACAATTTTCAACGGCCTTAAAGACCTTATCAAGATGGAAAAAATTGAAATTATACACTGGTCCAGGCATTTCTTAACAAAATCAAATATTAAATTAAGACATTTTCATCAACTCAATGATGGAAGAAAGCCTATGGCTAGTGCAGCCAGCTGAAGGGCAAGGAAGGGCTTCTATGTGAGAACTTGAGACACTTTCTCATCATTCTTACACTGTTGTAGCTCATATTGCAGCACAGAAAAAGATTCAGTATTTAGCAAGAAGAGGAAGGAGGCAGCCCCACATGTTGAGTTTGTCACCTGAGGTTGTTGGCAAACACAAACCAACACTGACTCATCCCCAAGTGCTAACAGAAACAAGGAGCCCAGGAAGCTCTCAGTGACCTTTTCAGTCATATTTGGCTGTGGTGCTGTGCACATCTTGGAACAGACTAGGGCTGTATTTCTAATTTGGATACAAGTAAAAATAGGACTACCTTGCAAAAATCCCAAGTTTAAATATAGAGTTTGGCAGAATAAAAATAGAAGATGTTTCATTTGCTTAAATACCAACACTAGCTATAGAAATTTCGTTTTCATAAACCCACATTTATAATTGTATAATTCTTGTAAATAATATCAAACAAACTTTGTGACAAACAAACTCCTAAAGACACCACAAAGGGAGATGGAAAAATGAGGAGGGGGAAAAAAAGGCACAGAATGGAGTTTATCCGAGGAGTGAGGTGTGAAACATCCAAGGCAAAGTGAGGGAAGATTAAAATGAAGGTGTCTCTGGGCACATTGCCTAAAAAAGCAACTGTTTATGAATAGTTGTAAGCCTAAAAAAAGAGTAAAAAGTCCCTTGATTAATCAAGATTTCCTAATGATAAAACTAGATTCAGCTAGAGACTTTCAAACAATGTTAAAAGGAACTAGACGCTGAACCTTTAGAGGCATTCTGGCTTCTTTGAAAATACAAATCAAGGTGTGTACTGAGAGACTTGAGAGGAGAGTTACTGATGAAATACGTAGAGATTAAAACAAAAAGTAACTTTCAAAACTTTGAATGTTCCCTTGACACCAAAAACAAGCTGTAGGTAGACTAAAGCCACCCACTACCATAATCCAGTCTTGCCAGTATTGTCAGAAACTAAAAAGAATTAAGAAACACACACATCCCTTGCCAAGGAATAGTGTGACTGGAGGTGATATTTTAGTGATTTCAGATAATGACTGATAATTCCATTTGGCCAAAAAAAGTATAAAGGCAGAAAACAGGCTTCAACTGTAAAAACAGTCTTCCTGTTCTGAGGATTTTCAATGGCTTAACAAGATTAAAGAGTGAAATAACAGTTGCATAAACCTCTAATGTATTTTTCTAAATTGGCAATAGTTTCCTTAGACATGTAGGTAATCCTGAAGCTTTTATCAGGCATGAAGAAAAGCTGAAATAAAAAGATTTCTTAGATTTATAGATGAAAAAATCATTGAGTTGGGCACAATATACAATATGGAAGTGTAAAGGTTATTGAATCCACTTCTGTAAAGGATAACATTAATCTTCAGTATAACTCCTTTGAAACTAACCCAGACATTGTTTCTAACATGGGGATAGTTACATTATACAAAAATATTGTTAGGTTAAATACAACAAGGGTACTCTATATTAAATCTTACCATTTGTTTTTGTCTTAGAGAGTAACATTATTTTTTTAAATAAATTGCAAGCATTTCAAGTCCTAGGGAGTGCTATTATTTTCTACTATGTTGCAGAGATTTCATATTCATCAGAATTTGCTATGTTCTTTCCATGTGAAAACCTGAACAAAAATGCAAACAATTCTTACGTTGAAGAGTTTTACTTTTAAAAATGAATAAGCAAACAAACAAGAAACAGTTAATGGAATAAGGAAGGTCTCTAAAAAAAATAACCAAGCCAAACCTAACCAAATTAAACCCAAACCCAACATTCAATTTTCCAGTAATGATTCATAGCATTGTTATAATCACTGCAAATGCAACGTATGGACTTAGTTAAAGTATAACTCTATGGTCAATAGCTACTAGCTATCCACCTATAAGTTTCTAGCAGAAATTTTCGGAATTCATTTCAGGCATCAATTCTTGAAACATATTATTCGTTTGGTAATTGTAAACTTAGAGAGCAGTATTGACTACAATGACTACAAAAGTTAACAAAAAATTATGAACAATTTGTTGCCCTCTTGATTTTTTCTTTACACCCATATTACCCCATTGTCTTCAGACAATTTAAACAAAGGATAGTTTTGGGCTGACATCTTACACTGCAAATTTATTAATGTAGCTAACCACAAACAAACAAACAAAGCAACCCCCTCTTGCAAGTTCACACCTGTAATCCGGGACCATGTCCATGCTGTCAGAATCAAAATTCTGCTCCACACTATAATGTGCAGCCTATCAATCCTAAATCTCAAAAAATGGCACTTCCCTCTTCTGGAAAGTTTAGTCTTGCCATGGCATAACAGTTGCTGAAGGTGTCTGATAATTTCAATCTCCATACATCATCACAGACGGGCTAGCCCTTAGTATTTTAAAACCTAATTACCATTAAAAAGAATCAAGTTTTTAATTAGTTCTTCAGGAAGATGTGAAAATCTAGTCCTTTGATATGTGAACACGGAAGGAAGGTTCAATCTGCCTGGCAGATACTATAATCAATAAAAAGGTCAAGAAGGAAAAAACTATAATCTTTTTACAAAGCAAGTTGCAGAAGTCTTACATCTTTCAGATGCTGGGATCTTTTTGTAGGTGATATTTAAGAATTTACAAATATGATCATTAACCAGTGAGGCTTTTTTGTGGTTTGGTTTTTTTTTTTTTAATCTAGAGAGAAGAGAAATAGGGATAACCTACGAATGTTAGAAGAGAGCATTGCCACTCTGTCAGAGATCTATATGGGGAATTACGAGAAAAAAACCCAAACCAAACACAAAACCTTTCGTATTTGACAACGTCTGTGCTGTCTTGACCACCATCTCTGTAATTGCAATGTTTCATGGTATCGTCCAAGAATATTTCCCAACAGTGTGTTGGCACTGTTCACCTCCCTGAGAAACACTGTGGTTCTACTCCATGGCTCTGCAACCTTACGAGGGATATCATTTCAGCTTTAGTTAATGTGCATATATGAGGACCAGAACATGGCTCAGTGAGGTTGTTTTGTTGTGATGTCTTATTTCTGTGCATAACCACACCAGAAAGTTCATCATGTAAATCACATAGTCCTTGACACAGAGTTCACACTTTTCTTGATTTCAGTTTCACAGCTTGAGATTTTTAGGTCACCTGGAGTTAAAGTTTCTTTCAAAGTAACACTTCAGAAATGTTGGGCAAAGGAAATTCTCTTAACTAAACCTCTTCTGCCTCCTGTTTACCACAAGTGGAGAGCATCAGGCACCTGAGAGCTTCCTTCGACATCGATGTCAGCTCAGAGGAAAAGTGCTCTCTGCAGAAGCCTTCCAAATGTTTCATGTGAATACTAAGAACCGTGCAATCTAACTACATCCCTTCTTAAAACCACACCATTATGCAACTTTATTTTGTTTTCTTTCAGAATTCTCGAGTCCTTACAAAAATCCTACAATTTCTTTACACTTTTTTTTATTAAAACATATTGGCAAGAAATTGGGTTCCTGAACACTTCTTGACAGCTAGTTTTTAAAGAGCTGAGAAATTTAATGGTTTTGTTTCCTCCACAAGCACCTAAATTATTCCAATAAATAATAGGGCAGTGAAGACAGCAGAAGCTGATGCTGATGGGTTTGTACAGTGTCCTTCTGCCTAAAGAAACTTCATCAAGCAGACACTAACAGGAGCAACACACCTGGTTTGAGCAAAAGGTTTCTGAGGAGCAATTCCAGCTGTCTATCCATTCATAGCGCTGATTATTCCTCCCATAAAAGTTCAAATCAGAGAGAGATGTGAAATAGCATTTTAGGTCCATTTTTATTAAATTTTATTAAACTTCTTTTTTTTTTTTCCCACACTAATTACTCATAATCTATTAAAAGATTTGCCACGTGATAACTCACTCTGGGCATGAGCAACTAGAACACTATTATCATTTACCAATAACACTCTAAAATCCTGAGAACTTTTAGCATCACTTTTCTCCCATGATGTAAGAACATATGAGAATCGTAACTATTTCAAATACTTTTGGTATACATTGTGGTCCAGTACAATTCCTGCCATAAGCTTATGCTTTTTTCCTGTAATTACAACTTCATATCAAAGAGAAACTAGTAAGTGTCAATCTTACTATCAATGTATCATCTGCTTTTTAGATTTGTACGTCAGTGTAGATATACAGGAAAGGGTATTATAATCTTTCAGCCACTAGACCAGTTTCCTACAGAATGATAGTCACAAATCATCTTTGAAACTGAAACTGATTTTTGTTAAATTGTGATGTTGGTAGCATTAACACTGCACAGTGAACTAAGCCAATTTTAATCTCTTTTAGTTACTGATTCTGTATTTGCCATTGGCTTTCATAGGAAAGCCTTAAGCATATGAGGTGGGCGCCATGAAAGTTCATGATCTTTGATCACACAGTGAAAAATAAGACCTTGAAACTTTTAATTGTGGCAGGATGTAGATGACATGGAAAAGCATTCCCTTATAATGCTGACAGTTTTTATCAATTTAAATGCCACATTAGTGTAGTTTATGTGTGTTGCCTTGAATATACTGCCAGATTTCATAGATCTATTATCTGTTTTCAAGGCATGCAAACATCAAGTTAATCATTTAGCCATCTCACACTATCAGTCACAAGTTAGTGACAGCTGGCATTCTAATGTGCATATCTGCAGAAGTTCACTCTATCCGCAGTGTCAAGTGAGTCATACAACAATGGTTGGACTTCTAAGCACTTTCTACAGGAGTCTAAGCATTAAATCAACTTACAGTGACCTTGCTGTAAGAGCTCTATTGTTGACATGCATATGTATTTGAAGAACACCGTGTCCTCTTTCTAGAACTGAGGATTTGGTACATTTACAACTTTTTAAAAATTAAATGTTTGAAGCCTGTGCAGATTAAAATCATATACGCATGTAAGCAATAACAACTATTCTGTTTCAGAATTAGAAACAATAAAATGAGACAAATTAATTACAGAGTTTCAGATGCAAACGCCTGAAATTACCATTAATCTATGTCAAAGTTTAATCCCATCTGGCAGCTAAGCACCACACAGCCACTCACTCCTCCTCCAGCGGGATGATGGAGAGAATCAGAAGTGTAAAAGTGAGAAAACCCCATAGGCAGGCAGGTGTTCAGACATCTCCAGGAAAGGAGTGCTCCATCACATGTAATAGTGACTTGGAAAGACAAATGAGATCACTCTCAACGTTGCCTCCCTTCCCTTTCCTTCTCCCAGCTCTATATGCTGAGCATGATGCCATATGGTGTGGGATATCCCCTTGGTCAGTCGGGGTCTGCTGTCCCAGCTGTGTCCCCTCCCAACTCCTCGTGCATCCCCAGCCCACTCGCTGGTGGGGTGGTTTGAGAAGAAGAAAAGGCCTTGGCAAGCCCTGCTCAGCAATAACAAAGAACGTCCCTATGTTATCAACAATATTTCCAGCACAAACCCAAAGGACAGACCCATACCAGCTATCATGAAGAAAATTAACTCTACCCCAGCCCAAACCAGCACAATGCACGAGGTTAGGCTCTGTTTGACTGACTGCTAACAGAATCTCGAATTGTGAGATTGCATTGCCGCTAGCATCAATTTACAACCTGTAATTCTACCCACAAATTTTAAAATTCAGAATTTGATTTTGTGTTAATGGGCTGACCCACTTCATGTTCACACTTTCAATTTCTACTTTATTTCAGTGACATACAGTTCTCTAACACCATTGTAAATGGTGTTAGAGAACTGGTGTTAGCTGCAGACATTTTAAAGAACTCTTCAAGTCAAAACCTAGTCAAAGTTTTGAAGGGAGTAATACAAATGAAAAGACTTTGATTTAGCTTTTGGAAGGGTCATAAGAAAAAATTTGAAGACTTCGTAAGAAAATTTTTTTGTTTGAATTTTGAAACAATTGAAATACTACAAAAAACAAGCAAATGGAAAGAGAAGAATCAAAGTAGAATTTAAAAGTAAAAAGAAAAAAGGAAATCAAGGGAAAATACAAAATTTCCATTAATTTCCAGTAACCTAAATGTTGGTGTGATGCAGACAACACAGAACCACCAGTTTCATTGATTTTCTTTCAGTGACTAGCATTAACAATGCTATCCCTTTAGGGCAAACCACTAAAATGCCCAGAACATCAAGTTCATCTATGCTAGGGTCCGTAGACACCTAGCAGGATTTGACCCAGGAGAGCCCTTTGAAAATAATAGTCAATAAGACCAGACATTAATTCATTAACTTCATTTTACAAAAGAATATGTTGGCATGTATTGAACTTCTTTCTCCTAGGTATCTCAACTACTGCATAAAATTCCCCACCAGAGTATTTTATAAGTGAAAATATTGATGAAACACTTCTATGCTCTTCTGCGTTTTTTCTCGGATATCAGCTTTTCCAAAAAAGGACAGTGAAAAGCAAAATTTTGTTTGCTTTTTGTTTCTATGGTATTCATGGAAAAAAATAACATGAATATCTGCTAAAGTTTTGAGAAGTCACAAAAGGCGTTGGATGTTGTGACCAAACATTTAAAGTTCGCAAGTTTTTGGAGAGTTACAAATCTTCAGGGTGTACTTATTAAGGTACTATTTCTGGAAATGGCATCATAGTTTGCCTCGATTGGTACTGTTAGAAGTTGAATCACATTGCATTTAAACAAGTATTCAGATTCAGATTTAAAATGCACTGGGTTACCACAGTTTTTTATTCCTTTGGTAAATGTCCTTTCTGAATACAGACAGCTCCCACAAATCTCCTCGAATCTGTGGGATATTTAAATCTAGGCATTTGACTCACGGAATAGATTAATCTAATCCCCAAAGCATCACACTTATGGATGCAGTAACCCCTTTGCTAATTTGCTCAAAAGCTCTCTATGCTCACCATCAGTGCCAATGTCTCTCATTTAAATGCAATGAAATACCAGTATGTTTCTTAGGAGAGAAATTTGTAGTGCTTGAGCAACAAAATAAATCATGACTGAAAAGCTATTTTGCTTGTTGCTCCCCAATATTAACTTGGAATACCTGCTGGATTCAAAGGGAATCACCAATGCTCTAGTGACCCTATCAGAAACCTGTACCCCTTGTCATTTTAGACAATCCTAAATGGCATAGACAATCTTTGGAAAAATAATGCTTTCTCCGGAAAGCATCATACGCTTTTATTCCGCCTTTTCTCTTCCACTGTTCCTTATTTCTATGCCATGAGTTTTTCTGACACAATACTCCTCCACAGCAGAAAAAGGGAGGGAAAAACTAGTTTCCTTGGTCACGTTCTTTCCTCAAAACTTTTCAACTTGTACTGTGTTCTTCTAATATACCACAGCAAGTTCTTCCAAAGCAACTTTCCACACTTTCCTGACAAAACGAATAACACATAGAGTCCAAAAATGGTAACATCATTGAGGGACAAGAGGAAGAATTTAAATTATAAACAAACTGCATATAA
Organism: Struthidea cinerea; assembly: GCA_013397865.1. Classification (NCBI taxonomy): domain Eukaryota; kingdom Metazoa; phylum Chordata; class Aves; order Passeriformes; family Corcoracidae; genus Struthidea; species Struthidea cinerea. The sequence continues at coordinate 1,178,584 of VZTI01003411.1, forward strand.
GAAAAATTAATTTTAGAATACATATTTAGAATATCACCATGAAAAACTATTTTCCACTGAGCATTTAGTGCTTTTCTTGCTTTAGTTAGTATGTGATTTCTTTTTTTGGTATATAAAGATATTGCCCTATTTACATATTTAAAGAGACTGCAGGTCACATAGCAGAAGTAATCCATTCCACAATTTCAGTAATAAATGTGAAATATTTTCACATTTTACTTCCCCACATCTTTTTTTCTTTCCTGGATGATCTGATTTATCCTTTATCACTACAGCAAGAAAAAGCCTAAAGATAGCTGTATATAGCTATAACTATGGAAGGAAATAACATTAGCTAATTAGCTAATAATCAGCAGTTATTGATATGTACTGACACAGTTCAGTTTGAGGCAATAATTCTCTTTGATCTTCAGGCTGAGAAAAATCAAAAGCTCAAACCTATCAGTGGTGTGCCTGCTGGTAATTGAGGATATCAATCATGTCAAGACAGGGCAAATAAGAAAGGTACACAGTGTCCCACAACAGGGCTAAGCAGGTACTTCCATGTGCAACACTATAACACTTAAAAGTAGCTCTCAAAAAGGCCAAGATAGATTTGTCAAAGAAGAATTCAATTCTACAGTTCAGTTCTAAGAAGTACTTGGAGTGTTACAAGGGCACCAACAAACGTATTTTCAGGGATTCAGGGATGTATCTGCTTCTTAGAAGATCATGGACAAAAATCCTGCACTGATATGACAAAGTGAAAGCAGGTTAGTGTATATTTTCTTTATAGGAAAGCCAGCTTTAACCCTCTCTGGTTTTTACCACTGCAATTAATTGCAAGATAGAGGCAATGAGTTAGCAGGCGTGTTACAAATGCAAAAGACATTTTACGTTTCGTGAGTGAATATGAAGAGCTATGGAAACAACAAAATTCTTGTTTAGTTACCCAGATTTTCACTCCAAGTTGTCCTTCCCTAGATGCATATTTGTATTTTAGTTTTTTTTAAAAAAGGAAGCCGCTCGGCAAATGCAACATTTTAGTCATGGCACATGCTCACCAGTAAGTGTATGATTAAGCAGCCTGCAGTATGGAAAACTGAGTTTAATCTTCCTAAAATGGCCTAATTTTTCATTTGCTTTGAGATCACCTGGGTAAACTTTGGCACTTGACTTTAAAAATCCCCAACCCTTTGTAAGACTGTAAAACAGCACTTGAGAGCATGTCTTAATTGCTTCTTGCACTTTTATCCTCATTTACCAATAGCACTGGCTTTCCAGAACAAGATATATTTTTTATTATATCACTTCCACAATCCTTGTGAAGTTGAACAAGCCTCTATTAAAAGATCCCAGCTTGCTTTGCCCTTGCACCAAGCTGTCCAGGAGCACAAAACTTCTGTGTTGTAGAATAACCATCTCATCATGTATTAAATGGCCCAGGCCGAGTGACCAGTCAGGGTAGTGTCATGCTCAAGCAGATGTACATATTTCAGATTGGAGTGGTCTCACCTCTGGCCAGCCCGAGACGATCACCAAAGCCAGCCTGGATATTCTATAAAAGATAAATTTGATATAGGTGAACTTGTGTCCTTCACATTATCATAAAAGAGGTTACTAAAGTCACCTATAATTAAGGCTGGACAACAGTCATCTTTCTAATATTCTGCTTTTCAATTACCTCTGGCCACCTGCTATGAATGAGACTGGGAGATGTTAGCCCATATAAAACAAATCTTAAAAAACTTATTTCAAAATGATCAAGGGATTTTGTATTTTGAATTATGGGACGGTGGATCAGTCCCTTTAAATAAAGTTCCATTTAACAATCTCACCAAACCTAGCTGTGTGGGCTCTGGGGGAATCCAGTTTCACACATAACCAATGCAAACTTGCTATAATTTGACAGAAGAAAAAGGTCAGAAAACTCTGTATTCTCAGTAAGGATTTTCAAACATCTGACCTGTCTTGTTTTGACCAAGTTGCACGTTTGTAAATCCCTAGGTTTAAATTGTTTATTACAGGGTTAGAGTGGCAAACTTTGAGTTGCCTTGAAAAGCTTCTTAACTCTGTCTTAAAAAAAAAAAAAAATTCAGAGCAAAAAACACCTTCCCACTTGTACTCATAATGTACAATTAGCTTTAAGAATTAAGGCAAAAACCCCAATCAAATTTCAAAGAGGGCTGACACCGTGCCATAGGTGTTTTGCACCAACACCTTAAGAGAATGAGATTGAGAAGAAAGAAATAAAAAATCTGATTAAAAATTGGGGGGGGAGAGGACAAAATAGAGTATTGGCATGATAAGTCTCATCTCGGGAGTGCCTTTCCCAGCACTCCAATTCTCCCGTCAGACTTTTTAATTAGAGATGGGACTATGGCAATTATACAGGATTTATTGCTTAAAATAACAAACAAGGCACCAGTCTCAGAGGTGTGAGATTTGCAACAAACCATGATAATGGCGGACAGTCACAAGTTTCAGGGTTACATGGCAATTTATAACTTTCTAATCCAATAGGCACTTAACATGAAACTTTGTTTTGACTTGATGACCTATCACCTGTGATACTTTTCACTGCAGTGCAGTTGTGTCTTGACCAATAATTTGTCAGGTCTCCTACACACAGATACTTCTATTATAACATCTAAATTCTTAACTTAAACTATAAAATCACATTATTATACTTAAAACCCTTCACCATAACACCCAATATGTACTTTTACTTATAACTACAGAAACACAGGTTTGTAATTCTCTTGCTTAAGGTCCATAAATCTCTGCCAATTATGCCAGACCAAGTTTATTCCAGCGTTGTAAATCAAACCCACCATTAACTGCAGAAGTTTTTACTCCTCTGTTTTCCACAATAGAGGACATGTAATCAGGGTAAGGAAAGATAACTGTACAGGAAGAACTAGGGCTGCCTACATAATTAAAAGAGACTGACACCAGAAAAGCTACAACTGAATAGGAAGCCAGAGAAAATGCGCATAGTCAATGAAGAGCAAAGGAGAGATAGAGCACAGCTTAAGTAAGAAGCTAGAGAGATTTACTCAGAAACAACATTGGGGTTAGGATGGGGTTGGGACAGAGATTTACACTGTCAGTTTGGAGATTATGGTTGACGGAGAGAGATAAGAAGAGGTGAAGAGCAAGGACAAGTTAAAAAAGCTTTTCTAGAAGAGGTAGAAAGGAAAGGTGTAGCAAAAAGTTTGTGTCACAGAAATACTTTGTGATCAAGAGTTAGCAGTCCTTAACAGCAGCAGTCATTTTCCTGACCATAATCCCCATCATCCTCTGTCTAGCAGTAACTTTTGCAGTCCAACATAAGTATGTAATTTTTGCCAATATTGGTGTATCAGAGAATGATTACCTATACTACTAGTCACTACTCTGTCACTTGAGGAGAGAGAAGACTTGCAGCAGTGGATGAAAAATCACCAATCCATGCTCAGGATCCATCTGTGTATCAGTATGTTACAAGATTACATGCACTCTCTTTTTCCTCTAGTTAGTTTTCCTTAAAGCTAAGAATCTGCATAATGCTCAAACACTACATTCCAACAATATAGAGCAGATAAGTTATTAAAGAAAATGAGCTTTTAGTTGAAGTGGTCAAATATTATATCTCTACAAGATCAAATTCACTGCATGACATGGACTGTTCTTAGAAGATGAATCAAAGTCCTTCATAACAAATATTGTTGTCTGTGGAACTTCACTTGAGTCTTCAGATTAAAAGGTCAAAAAAGTGAGCAAGACATAAATTCTGGGGAGGGGAAAAAAATCTCTGTGGAAAAATAAAACCTACAGAAAAAAAGAGGCTTCTCTTTCACTTAAGCATTTTGAATATCCAGACAGCATAATGTCTGATTCTGCAAGAAAATTCTTGTGTTAAATAATTAAAATTACTTTTTCCAGGGCCAGCGTTAAGAGAATGGCAGTGGAGAGAGAAATAATTCATTAACTATTTTCTAGGCTTTCACATAGTCATGCAATGTTTGAGACTGGAAGGGACCTCTGGAGGTCATTGGGTTCAACCCCGCCCCTGCTCAACCAATGCCACGTAGAGCACATTGCCCAGGGCCATGTCCAGACATCTTTTGGATATCTCCAAGGATGGAGAATTCACAACCTCTTGCTGACACCTGTACCAGGGCTCCATCACCCTCCCAGTTAAGCAATGTTTCCTGATGTTCCAAAGACATTGCCATGACACAGAGTGCTGTCACCAGCTCCTGCTGCTACCCTTGGTGACGCTGAGAACATACCACGAAGAATATTGATGGTGGCCATGTCACAGAGGAGTTGATGAGAGAGAAAGCCCAAGTTGTGTATGAAAAGGGTTGCACCAGCCAAGGCTGACAGGTCAGTGTTAATGTGAAAAAAGGCAGGGAGAAGTGACCAGTGAGGCAGGCTGCTCCTCTTTTCTTCCTTGTTCTGTGTATTACATCCAGACGCCTGGACAGGGTCATGGCCTGCTCAAAGTATCCTCCTGTCTTCTACCTCCTCCAAAACTCATCATGGTAGAGGACAATGCTCTAAAAGACAGATAAAACAGCCCTGTCACTGCATTGCAGGGGCCTAGAAGATCCCCCCAGCCATGGGCAGAGAGATTCCCAACCTTTTTTGGGTGGCCAAGTGAGAGCTGGGCCCCACATGAGCTGTGGGCACAAACCTTGGTCGTGCTATGGCCATAGCACAGCCAGTAGAACACCTGAAGTGTCCTGTGTCACAGGGAGGTCAGTGGTTGGCCCATGCATGTGTGTCAGGAATTAATTTCTCTGTGAAGGACTCACTATGCCTAAGTAATGACTAGAATCTGGTTTTGGGGTTTATTTTACTGTGAAGTGTGGGCTGGGTTTTTTTGAAGTAATGGAAATTCTAAGAAAAATGGCTCAATTGAAATACTTTTCTGAAAGAAATACATTTTTCATTTTGAAGATTAAAAAGACCCCACAAGTATGATAAACAGTCTTGATGGTTTCATAGAAAGTACTGCATTTTGAAAATGTCATTGCCAATTCAATTCAATGTCATCTTAATTTCATTTTAACTTTCTTTTTATTTTCATATCTTGAAAGCAAACATAAAGCAGTATATGAAACTTACTAAAAATACCATTGGTCTTCTTATCTTTGTCAGTTTTATATTCCACACTTTTTTTCCTGCCCGATACGAGTCTCAAATACCCAATAAGCACAACTGCTGAGAGCTACACTACTGCCTGCAATAGCACTCAACAGCAGCAGTGCTAGAATACATTAACTGCTAGATAAAGTATTCATTTTGCAGAGTATATAAGAAACTGTATACAGCACTGAAAATCATAAATATATCACACATTTCTTACACTGATTCTCTTCCTCTGTTGTAAATCATAAAATACAAGCCCCTTGTGAGAAGAGACAATAAAGACAAATAATGGTTTTGAAATGCTTAGATATCAGAGTAATGATCCATACAGACAGATTTAATAATGCTGTTTTACAGACAGGTTTTGCCACCACCACCCCATAATAAAGTAGGAAAAGGGAAAGAAAACCCCCAAAAAAAGAGGAGAAATGTAGAACAAGTACAGAAGAAGGAACTATGAAATATCTATTCATTAACAGCACTCTATATAGTTTGCAGTCTAAGAGAGGCATAAATCCTCTTTTCTGGGGATGAAGAGAAGACAACAAATGTTGTCAGTTACAGGACTACATTATAGGTCATAACGTATAAGCCCTGTAAGCAGTGGAATAATGAAGACACTACCTAAGACTGCACAAGTAACCTTAATTTCAGTGTTCCATGTCTTCTTGGAACTTGACTCCTACTATACTGATTTTAAACAATGCTTATTGTACAATGTATGTTTATGGAAAAGGATGCTATCTCTCTCTTCAATTCCCATCTTTGCACCTGTATAACTGGTTCCTTACTGGGAATACTGAACCCTCTGTTTCCAGGCAAAGCCAAATAGTGCAACTTACACCAATGCTCTGAGACCGTCCTTTACCAGCAGTCACTTCATTTCTCTCTGAGCCTTGCTTACAGCTGTTCACCAGCCTTTTCCGTAACTCATTGCTCCTTTTCTACATCTTGTGCTTGTCAGACATCTAAGATGAAGAAAGCTGCTCATAAAACACTGAGAAATAGCACACAAGCAAAGAAATGTTTATCTTTTTACAAACCAAGTTCCTAAACTTTGACTCTATTAGTTTCTTTACAATTTCTCTACCAAGAAATGATGGTTAACGCCTCTCTTTTTCTCCCTAGCACAGTAAGTGGCTGCAGAAGATGGAAAACACCATCTCCAATCTCAATTTAAAAAGTGAAATTTAAGAGAGGTTTGCAGTTATAAGAAGCATAATTTCTGTAATGACCTGTGAAATCAAGTTGAGGACACCCTAATAAACAAAATGATTTGTTTATGTCTGCAGAAAAAGAAAATTAAATAACCATACTTTAAGCATACAATTAATTTTTCTTATATGTCATTATAAGTGGGAATATGAATATTGAGAACTACAGCAGAAAAAAACCCAACAAAATTGTGACATATTTTTAGCCAGAAAAATTAAGATCATCAGCTGAATGTCTGTTTTGCATTAATTGTTTATCACCATAATAAACTCCTTATTCGATTCCTCATAAATGCTGTAGGGCTTACTGTAAAAGAAAATATCTCCTGCATTATATATAGTTTCCTAGTTAAGCCATTCTGGTCTTCTGGAATGACTACAGGACACAACATTAATGTACATAGAAATTAAAATTCTCATGTGGCCTCTAGATGAAGGATTGATGTGCCCTTCAAGAAAGGGACTATCCCTATTGGAAGGGCTTATGATAAGCCCATGACATTTTAAAGAATACAGTATGGTCTTTTCAACAGAAATGACCAGAGCCTCTCCTAGGGATGCTAGGAATCTGCTGGAAGCTGCAACCCATAACTGAATTCACAATTGCAATGCTAATAAATCTCTTCTTACCAGAGGGCTAGCTAATATCCTGTTCTGCAAGAAGTGGTCTCCACAGAAATACTTAGGACAGGAATTACATAAAAAAGTGGGGAAGATAATGTTGGTAGTGAGAAAACAGGAGCATGTAAAGCCATTTGACAGGCAAAATTCACTGGACACACTGCACACCTTCAGTCATGGATGTAGTGGAATTTGAGAAAGAAGAAGCAAAGAGATGAGCTACTGAGTTATTATTATACATAAAGCAATTTTAACAGTGGGAAACTAAGCCTAGCTGAGACAGCAAAATATGTTCTTTCCAAAACCATGAAACTTCTGAAAGACAGATATCACCTAATGTTGCAACAGAGGTGCTTTTTTGCAGAAGTTTATAGTTATCTAAAATTCGTGAGTCTTATCTGTAATTATGAAACTCATTGTGAGACAGATTTCAATCCAAGATGGAATGAATTCTGGGATATGCAAATTTAGATTGAGAAAGAGCTCCAAAACAACAGCTTCAGACTGTGAAGTGCTGCAGCTATAATAGAAAAGGACAAAATGAGCAATAGTTAAAGGAAGGATGGAACACCTGTAGCGAGAAGAATGAAGTGGTAGAATAGAAAATTGAAATTAAAAAATAAAACCCCCAACAATAAAAAACACAGCAAAATGAAGAGATTCCCAAAATTCTAGTTCAGAGACGCTGCCCATGATTATACTCCTGTTCAGGCAATGAGCAAATGAAATGGTAAATCAGGCACTGAGTCACATACCCAAAGATTTTCTTATGCTTCATATGAATTATTTATCAGGTGAAATAAAACCTGCTATATATTGAGGGGAGATGGACAACAAGCTAGCCTCCTGGCATTTCCAGCATTGCTGGAAACAAAAGAATAGAGGGAGCTGGTAATCAGATGCCTCATGATCATAAAAAGGCCACAAGAAGTTCCTGAAGTGGGAGATGTTCTTCTCAACGTCTTTTTCAAACTATTCTACTGTAATAATTATGCTTCTCCCCCCCGTCCCTTTTTTTTTAATAGCTTTTCTTTTTGAGAGAAGGGAAATCGAACTGGAAGGCTGAATAGAACCTTTTCTTTGCTTATTAAATATCTGCATATTTTTCCTAAGATCACTGTCAATGGACCTGTGTTCTTTCTTTTCTTCTCCAAAACCTTTTGGAAAAAGTATTAAAAGCAAAATTCAGTGTTTGTGAAATCCAAATGCTAAGAAATATGGACCACAAGTAGGTCTTCTTAGGTATAATGAATCATTGTGAATCAAAGTGACACAAAACAGTTTTAGAATGAACAGTATAATGGGCTAGGAACAAAAGAATTCCAGTAGCTGCTAATTTTGCTTCCAAAATTCATTGTTTCAGCCTCTCAAGAAAATGTTAATTGCTATGAGGGCAATTCGAAGATGCTTTCAGACTCCTATTCTGCACTAAAAAGAAAAAAATTAATCATTAGAGCAGATGTAAGAACAAGTTTCTGATTGTTCCAAGTAAATGGTTACTTGCTGTACTGTATAAGCATAATGTAGCTTAACTTAGAACAACTAAGCCAAATTCAGTAGAATTAGAGAAAAAAAAGAAAAAGAAGCAAGCCATACAAAACTGCCAGTTTGAGGAAACCTCATCCTAAAGGACAATGTCAAGCTCCCAAATCACAGTAAAAAAACAAGAGTATCTAATTACCAATAACTGTGGTTTTTGTCTAACTGCTCAGTACAAAAATGTTCCAAAGACATGGTACAATTTTGGATTTTGGGAATCTTGTCTATTTATTTTTATACTCAGTAGAAAAAGGTAGGTATAGAAATGAAGAAAAAACCTCATTATGTATTAAGTCTTTTCAAGATCCAAAATTTTTAGAGCAAATGTTATTGTAAGCATGGTACAAGAGGTCCCCCAGGAACCTGCTTCTGAAATTGCGTATTTCAGAAACTGCTCAGGAGGATTTTACAGCTAAGGGCTATTTGATTACTGCAACACATAGAAAGGTGAGGGCTGAGAGAACGGGAGAATGTAAGAAATCAAGAGAAAAAAAGTTTGGAATTAGATGAAGAATGAAATAAACAATAAACTAAAATAGTATATATATATAACGCTAAAAGAATATACAATATTTTAAATTTGGTGAGAATGAAAAAATTGCCCAGCTATTCTACTGTAGTCCCTACTAAATTCTAAGGCGGGATAAAATCAGAAAACACAGACACACATTTCATACATAACTGAGATCAAAAGGTAGTCTCACAACCCCCGGAGGAATAGAGCACCTTTGCTTAATTCTTTTTTTTCCCTTTTCCCTAAGTTTACAGGGACCTGGAGTTGAAGTGCATGTAAAAAATCTGACTGATTTATACAAGTTTAAAGATAATCTGTCCTTTTTTGATTTTTGGTTGGGATTCCTTTTCTCCACTGGGACATCCAGTAGTTTCTAATAACCTGCAAGCAACTACTCATTATTTAGATTTTTTTTTTCCAAATAAAGTTCTGGAAAGCAAGAATGCGGAGAATATTTGCAATTTTGATAAAACCAAAACAGACAAAATTTCTTTCAGTATATTTGCAGTTAGAAACATACAACGTTCCCATTTTTTAGGCAGAGTATTTCAGTGAGCAAGAGAAATAAATATTACTGTTTTCCTGTATTAGGAATAATTTTCTTGGAGATTGTACCTGACTGCTAAGCAGGTACCAAGCAAGTTATTTTATTCTTGTTGCCCTGCCCATGTAGAGCTGGTGTTTATTGAAGTGAAGGTTTCCTTAGGAGCTCAGACTCATTAATCTCTTTTCTACTGGGCTGATTATAGCCGTAAAACCTATAATACTTAGGGACCTGTAGCCCTTGTTTCTAATTTCAACCAACAGGGTGAATGGACTCAAAACTGTAAGGAAAGACACCCAGAGACACAGACAGAAAGAGAAAGCACAGTTGCGTCAGCCTTAACTCCCTCTCCTTGGGGAGACACATTAAAAAGCATCTATTGACTGTGGGAATTTTAAGAGGAAGGATTTCTTTATGGCTAATAACTAGTTGGGTTCGTTATCTTTTTACTGCCATGAGGTTTGCTGATTACCACAGGAATATTCCAGTGAGAAAATTTTACTCACATGAATAAAAACGTGTTGGACCATAGTCTAAGAAAGCATGCTAATTCCTTTGGGCACACCAATATTATCGACATCAACACCACTGTCCTGAGGCAGAGCTTACTTGCTGCTTAACATTTCTGAATCTGTTGTGCAACAGACTGTCACAAAGCAACTCTGCCCAGATGTTCAACATTACTCAGCTGGAGCAAGCAGCATGCACCCTGCACGAGTAATTTATGCACACACAGATCTGGCCTACTTGAACATTATATAATAAACACTGATGATTGTCAATGGCGTCATTGGCCAAAGCCACTAGGAGCACTGCTGTGAGATCACCTGGTTAATACATTTTTTTTCCATCTTCACATGAAAATATTTGTGAAGGCCTAACTCAAATGGGGCTGTGATCAGCTTTCCATTACATACATTTTGTTTTCATTAAGCATATGGCAAAGAACACTGGACCAGAATGCTGTGGAATACCTATCACAATTTTGTTTAAAACACAGTCTAAGCACTTAGCAGAATTTGTTGTATGATACCAATTGGTGTAAGAAATATAATTTTATATACATTACTTCAGAGATGCAGATTCCAAAAAATTGCTAATGTACTACATAGAAAAGACTAGCAAACAGTATCAAGCCCATAAGCAAGATGTTTTATATTCTATATAAACAGGATAATAAGACATCAAAATATTAATACAGATATATTTGTGAAACATTTTAGTACTTTGAGGGCCCCTGACATTCTTTGCCAGTCTCAAAATCCTGCCACAGTTCCAAGCCAGATATGGACATGAATTCTTGAGATATTTTTGAAGACAGTTTATATAATCCATCTGCATCAGAATGAGTGGATCATTTTATCAGTTAGAGCAGGGAATGTAATTGTCAACTATTGAGGCTGTTCAGTTTCAGGGAAAGATTAGAGCAGTAGGTGCTTCACGTTATAACAGTCAGTAGGATGTTAAACCAAGTCAATTAACATAAAGAATTGAACCATTACATCATTTCTTTCCCCATAGATAATAGCAAATATGCAGATATCTCTCGTAGATATTTGTACAGATATGAGTAAGACATGTCTTTGAACATGAAGGAGTCCCAAGCTTTCAACAAATATTTGGGGCTGAACTAAGTAATGGAGTAGGCTATTTGATGTAATTTTGTAATCCAGAAAAAAAAGTACAAAGCAAGAATGAAAATTAATGGAAGTTCAGAGGAGTTTTTCTGTTGAAATACTTCTTTTAAAGTGAGAAAGTTATTTATTCCCTTCTCGTTCAAAAATACTGTCAATTCCAAAATAACCAAGGAGGAAAAGACCAAATAAGAATAAACTGACAAAAACGATGTGTATCTCTATAAATTACAAAAGAAGAAATTTTTTTTTTTTTTTGGTGATAAACAGGAAAGAAACACAGCAATTCAGGCCCTATATTCTCTGTGTCATGTTACTAGTACCAATAAGGTATTTTTTGTGGTCTCAAAATTTCAACTACCCTTTTTAGAACAGAAGCCCCTTTTAAAGTATATTCTATAGTAGAAAATAAGTACATATAACAAAAAAAAAGAAAAACCCTAACCCCCCCGCAAGATTCATCTCATTCTCCCCAATGGAACTTTTAAAAAAAGGCAGTTCTTGAAAATTTCCTATAGAGATAAAACATTGTAAGTGTCTAGGACTTGTGAATCAAACAAGGGAAGAGATAATGGACAAGCCTTTTCAAATATTTTACATCAGCTCTGAACTTGCATTAGAAATCTGGAATTAGGCATGGCATCTGGGTGTAAATAACTCAGGAACACAATCGAATTTACTTCTTCAGTTCTCGTCAAAATCAAATTAATATTAGAGCTAGCAGAAAAATAAAAAATGTAAAGTCAATGGATATACAAGATATGAATTGTCTTACCATGCTAAAGAGGGAAAAACAGGATGGCTACCCTTCAAAAAATATAAATATTTCTGATATTTTTTACCCCTACAAACTTGTTCCTCTTAAAAATACAATATTACTGTGTTACTTCAACACAGGAATCTAAGATGAGATGAGCAAAGGTGGAATTAGCTACTTTACGCTGTGTTTAGTTGCCATGTCTATTTTCAAATTTTCAGAAAGCTAAACCAAATAAGACTCAAGAGACATAAAGAAGCAGATGTTCACTCTAAAGATAAACCTCCAGCAGACAATAGAAATTCAAAAACACTTTTGCAGAAGTGTCTAAATAATTGCTATCAACAATTGAATGTAGAAATCCTAAGAGAAGAAAGGAGGTCCAGCCAGCACACTGTCCTATCTCTAGAAATCACAAATAGCAGATATATAAACAAGAGGGAAAACACAGATGAACAATACTCTCCTTCTGCATCCAGTGATGTGTCTCAATCAGCACATAAATGACTTTGTGCTACACAAAGGTTTGGTGAATTTTTCCTTCCATTTGTCCAGTTCATTCTGAAACCACCTAAGACTTTATTATTCATTACAACTTGAGAAAGAGTCCAGTCACTGTGAGCAGGGTTCTTTCCTTCACAAACTCCAGAGAAAACAGACAATATTCAAGAATACCAATAAATGACCAATCAAAACAGGGGCAACTCAAACCAGAATTCACTAGGTTGATGAACCATTGCCTCAACTCACATTTAGCACGTTAGAAAAATTATAAAAAATAATAAGCACACAGTTATATTCAATAGAGTATTTAATAGTACACTTCCTGACTGGTGTTCTGCATTAATTAAATTTCAGTGACTTTATTGTCTTTGTGAAAAAACTACATTAAGCCAGGAATACTTCACAGCAAATACAGTAATGCTCTTTCCACTATGAAAAACTCAGCCAGCAATGTTTTACATTTTCTTTTCAGACTTATACTTTCTACTTAGCAAATTATAAACATTGCATATATTCTGATTTTTGAGTAATATCTTTCTCTCTGCAAAGATAAACTTTATCAAATGGCAATGACTGAAATTGTAGGCAAAATAAGAAAATGAGAAAGCAAGACCAATGTTTTGTTTCACACCTTCGGCAACAAATGTTTACTTCTCATAAATAACACATTACTTCTAAATTCTGCTTTAAGGGAAAAAGAAACATTCAGAAAAAAAAAATCAGCAAAAACCTGTATTTAAAAAAAATAAAGTGATTTTATAGCTAAGCATGCCAGATTCAGTAAAAAAACAATTTGTAAAGATTTGAAGTATACTTGTAATACATTAATAAAAGTGAACTTTAGCAACAACAGAATTTTTGTATGTGACATATTGCCATATAGAAACACTTGTGGAAGTGAGCCTTTTGGCAAAACTGCAATCTAAGGGGCACTAGATAACAGGAAAAGAACCACTGAGTAGACTGTCAGTGTGGCATAGTAATTAATTTAGAGACCATTAATATCAGAAAGGCAATTATACTAGAGAGCCCATATTAGAATGTAATTGAGTACCATTCACTGGCTTAGTTTATGGTATTATTTATAAAGTATTTAGCATTGTTATGCATTGAATAATATTATGAACTATCTGCTATACATATTATTCAAGTAATTCTTCCACATTCTGATTAAATAGCATCTATTAAATACCAGTAAAGAAAAATAAACTTCTTTCTGTCTTGACATAAAGCTTTAAATATATTACATTTTACTCAAGCTTTTAAGCTGTGCCTGTATAATAAACTATAACTGAAATAAATACAAAAATCATTCATCTTTTCAGTATCAGGATTTTTGAATACTTTGTATTCTTTGAAAAATCAGCCAAAGAATTGTTACTCCTTGGCAGGTTTTCTGATTAGTTGCTCAGTGAAGTTTCTTTTTCATGGGATTCCCCAAAGATACTTACAAATGAATGCCCAGGTTTTGGAATCACTGCACATCTCAGAAAAAGACTTTGTATGAAATCTGTCACTATCACTAACGAGCGAGATAAGGAAGCTTATTAGAAATTCTTGGGGGAAAATACTTTCATACAATCATAGAATAATTTGTGTTGGAAGGGACCTTAAAGATTGCCTAGTTCCAACTCCCTGCCATGGCAGGGACTCCATCTCCTAGAGCAGGATGCCCAGAGCCCCATCCAACGCGGTCTGCATCGACAGCTGCTCTGGGCAGCCTGTTCCAATGCCTCATCCCCCTCAGATATATAGCTAAACACACATAGGCATATATATAGAAAATACATGCACGTAGAAAACAGACATATTTTTCCCCCTCCCTCACTTGAACAAGAAAAAGAGAATCAGATAATGGGACTTTCTTTATTAAAATAAGTAAGTTAGCCTAATATTAAAAAAAAAAAGAAAAAAGAAAGCACAGAGAAGAGGACTGAGGAGAACAGCCCCTGAGAAAGTCGAGGAAATTATGAATGATAAACCCTTTTCCAAGTGCTTTGGAAATATGTCTAGCAGAGTCTAGAGGGTCAAAGTATAAAGAAAATATTCAGAAGAGGTAAGATACACTGGAATATTACGTGAAACCTGTTTTCTTCATTTGCTCTGCTGTAATTTGGTGATATTCCCATATCATAAGCTTTTATTTCCAGGCAAGATGCTGAACAGATCTGTATCATGTTGAAATGTAAGTACAAAAGTCTTTAAAGCAAACTTATAAAATGACCAGCAGCAATTCACTAGGCCTAGAAGGTATTCAGCAAAGAGTTTTTGACCAGCCCAGAAAATGAAATAGTTCCTGTGGCATGTAAAATTCATACTAAAAATGCTTTAGAATGAAAGGACTGCAAAGTAGATAATGCGGCACAGTCCATCACCAGTTATGCTGAAATATAAAGCATACACATTAGGACATTCAACCACATTAAATTTAAAAACAAAACACGAAGGATTCCCTGTTGATGGAGCTCTTCAGCCCAAATTACCAGAGAGTGCAAAAGTTCCACTCATGCTCACAGGGTTTTCCAAAATAAATTGGTTATAAACTGGGGCAGAAGCAGGACTGTAGATTGGTTGGGTCTTGTTTGGACCAAATATATGTAGGCTTGGTTTTACATTTGTTTCTTTTTGCCATATCAAGAATTTTTGCTAGCTTAAATATATTAGTCACAGAGCATTACTGCAGATGAGGTATGCCTGCTTCTATTCCATTTTAGTGTCCCAAGTAAGTCACCTTCTGTCTACATGACAAACTGCAACAAAGTCATCCCTGAAATGAACTATCTTGACCATAGAATGAATGAGAAAGAAAAGTATCATCCTGCAGTGATCTTACTAAGTCTATATCAAGTATAGCACAGCACTACTCATTGAACCTACTCTGTTATAAGCCATGTGTAATTCCTACTGTTAAGGATCTCTAATAATTTGCAGCTAAACTCTTAATAAAATGTTGAACTTCTAACAGATGTTCAAAGACATTTGCAAGATTTATTTTTAAGAGCCATATAATTACAATAGAGACAATTTAATTAGAGACTCAAAGATGTTCTGTAATTGAACCCTGCAGCACTGTCTTCCTTCCAAGAGAAAAGAAGCTTACTTTGCTTGACAGAGACGAACCAGCATAAAAAGGTAAAACCAACCTCAGAAGAAAAGCCTTAGTTGCTTGTTGCCTAGAACAAATAATTGTATTTGAAACCAAATTTATTTTCACCTTTGTGCAGGCTTGGAGCAGCTTACCAATGCAGCTTTCTCTGAGTGCTCAGTACTGATTCAGTTTACACTCAATAATTCTCATGTAACACATAAGATGAAGACTGGAGTGTTAATAACATATCTCTGGGCATTCATTTGTAAGTATCTTCGCAGCCTCAAGATGAAGATTACAGTTTGAGTCCAAACCCAGGAAAAAAGGGAAGAAGACGAAAAGCCTAAGCTCCTTTGGCATCCATCCCTAAAGCCCGTATTTCACAAACAAAATACATATCAGAAACAGGATGCTCAGTAGATTTTCTTTTTATACCCCCTAAGCATGAGTTCTGTCTCTCTTTTACCTGTGGGTAGATACATGTGAGAGGCCAAGGAAATGCTGAAAGAAGGAAGAAAAATTAAACATACACTGTGACAAATTGATATAAATAAATGTATATATGTAAGTTTATTAAAATGCCTGGGCACGAAGCAATACAGGAGAGTAGAGTCTGCTTCTATGATTTTGCATAATTCAAAAAACAACCTATTTCCCACACAAACTTTAATTCCTTATTTTTTTTTTTTAATTATGAGAATTATCTTGGAAACTTGAGCAGCATCTCTTGAGCTTAGGTTTTAAGATGAATAAAATTAGATGTTATTTGCTGGTCTTCAAGCAGTTTTACAAAACTGGTCGAGGTCTTGCTACAAACAAGCTAAAAATGGCAAACAGAAATACGAAATACATATTTGCCTAAGTTCAGCTACCTTGTAATGTCCAGTTATTTCATGAAATATGCTCCCTCTTAAGTAACACCTGGTTTTACTTCATACTGCAGTGAAATTGAAAACTAACATAACTAAAAAAGAATTAAAAATAGAGATACAGCACAAAAGTTTTATAAGGTTTAGATCACAATGTTTTCTTAGAAATGAAACCAAATAAAAAAGATTGAGAAAAAGTGAATTCACGGTACTTGCAGGTGTGCTGATGGTTGACACAGATTTTGATTTTCTAAAGTATATTTCTCAGCTTTGACAAAGGAAATGTTTTTTAAATGTAGGGTGATGCCACTGTCACCTGCTTCCAAATGTAACATTAAAAATCCCAAATTAAAAAAATTCAGTAAAATAATCTGAAGTTTTAGTTTTATTTTGATAAACAAATAAATTTTGTGATAAGAGAGACTACGTAGTCAGAGCTAGAATTGGGCAGGAGAAGAAGAGAGGACAGGAAAGAGGAAAGAAAAGACTAGAGAAAGGACTAGATTCTTGAGTGCTCATAAAGCCAATCTGATGGCTAGGTTCTGCATCTGACCTTGATCAGTAGGATGATATGCAAAGGTGAAAGTGTGGTATACAAAAATGAAAAAAAGCCCTAAGCCTCACAAATGTAAATGGGAAGTCTTCTAAACCCCTTCAGGGGAAAAAATGTTTATCAGAAGTGAATTTATGAAGGAAACAAAAAAAAAAAAAAAAAAAACAAAACAAAACAAAAAAGGAGGCATTTTTAACAGTTTTTGATTAGTGGTGCTGTTAAGGAATATATATATAAGATTTATTTATTTCCCAGGGAGAAGAAAACACTTTAGAGATATTGTAACCATATAATGCAGCAAACTTCTGTGTCCACTTAGAAAGATGACTGGTTCTATAAATTTGAGGTGCATGTCTGCAAGGTTTAGAAAATAAGTGGAATTTTACTAGTATGAGACTGTTGTCAATTAGACAGAAAGACATATGAGTTTGATTTCTAATTGCTGGTGGATCTTTGGACACAAGCAGTATATCAGGTCTTCTTACCAGAATTTGACCTTCAACATCTATACTCTTCATACTTGTCAGAAAATTAAATTAACCACTGAAAATAGCTTCCCTGATCATTGTTATTTCAGCAAAGCAGATCAGCAGCCTGTCAGTTCTCTCATATAACTTTCTTCTTGTTACAATTCTAATCCATCAAGGTAACTTCAAGGGTAGTTTCAAAATATTTTTCCCCAAGGTAGTGTTAGGTTGACTCTTACAACAAAAGCTCAGCATTCTCAAGTCCTTTCCATCCCTTGTCATGAACAGATGGACAATAAAGACAGAACCATTTCCTTACTCTCAAAACTTGGAGGAAGTGGAATTCATTAGAAAAACCAAAATTGATGCTATAAATATCCCTGAAGCTGTTTATATTTTAGTACATAACAAGTACAGTAGCAGCAATATGCTTCCTGGCTTCTGGCACTATGTATTGGACTTGTGTGGCCCGGTTTTGGTAGCAGGGGGGCTACAGGAGTGGCCTCTGTCAGAAGTTGCCAGAAGTTTCCCCCATATCTGTCAGAGCCAACGCCAGCCGGCTCCAGGATGGGCCCACTGCTGGCCAAGGCCGAGCCCATCAGTGATGGTACCCTTGTATTATCATATACAAGGAAAAAAGGTATTGCACAGAAGTAATTACACCCAGAAAACAGCAGGATGAGACTATGTGAGAGGAACAACTGCGAGCAGACACCAAGGTCAGTGGAAAGGAGGGGGAGGAGCTGAGGTTCCCTTGCAGCCCATGGTGCAGCCCATGGTGAGGCAGCTGTGCCCCCGCAGCGCACGGAGGACCACAGGGAGGCAGAGATCTGCCTGCAGCCTGTGGAGAGAGGACACCCACGCCAGAGCAGGCGGCTGACTGAGAGNAGAGCAGGTGGCTGACTGAGAGGAGGCTGTAATGGGTGAGAAGCCTGTGCTGGAGCAGGGTCCATCTGCAGACCCGTGGAGAGAGGAGCTTACCCTGGAGCAGGTTTCCTGGTAGGACTTGTGACCCTGCAGAATGCTGGAGAAGACTCTTCTTGAAGGACTGCACCTTGTGGAAGAGTGACCCACATTGGAGCAGTTTGTGAAGAACTGTAGCCCATGGGATGGACTCACACTGGAGAAGGTTGTGGAGGACTGTGAGGGACACCATGCTGTAGAAGGGGAAGGACTCCTCTCCCTGAGCAGCAGCAGAAACAACCTGTGATGAACTGACCATAACCCCCATTCCCTGTCTCCCTGCACCACTGAAAGGGAGGAGGTAGAACCTGGGAAGAAGGGGGCACTGGGGGGAAGGTGTTTTTAAGATTT
>VZTI01003411.1:1197581-1250160 GCA_013397865.1 Struthidea cinerea
ACCCCCCACTGTCATCAACAAGAGATTGAAATTTAAAAGAACTCAAAATATTAGAAAGAAAACAATTTTACCCTTTTTGTGTCATCTGGAAAACTGCAAATTCTTTTTCTTAATGGGCAGAAAGTCCTAAAAGGCCCAGATGGCCTTTGTATCACCACACAGTGGGCAAAAGGATTGTTGAGAAGTGGATGGGTAGTACACTCTGGAGTGTGAGGTGCCCCAACCAATATCAATACACCTCTCATTGCTGCTGAATGTTGAAGCTCTTAAAAGTTAAAATGTTCCTGATTCCTTGTAGGGTGTCCTTTAAGTTGACTTTACTTTTACTCCCTCTGAACCTCCATGAGGCCGAGTGCAGCAGCGTCTCTGCTTTCTAATTCCTGCTGTTCTACTCAACACAGCAAAAAGTAGGCACCCCCACACAGAGCACCCACAGGTTTGCACTCTAAAACACACTAATGTGTGACTAAAAACACACATTAGACTGTCCCCTGCACATAAGGAAGGACCCCTCCTCTGTCAGTGTCACACACTATGCTGGGGTGCATCTTGCTCCTCACTTACCCTTTTAAGACATGCCCAGAGCTGGAACCATAACTTATCAAAGCCTAAATCCAGACTGCCTAGAAGACTCCTGAATTCTCTAAAAAGAACTGATTTAACTTCTGTGTTTCCTTAGAACTACTGGACTCTTCATAACAGGAATACTTTTTCAACAGTTAAAGGAAGGAGTTAAAGGCTTTCTGAGTGCAAAACTAATTAATTAACCTACCTAGAAATTAAGGACCATAAAACCTCATCACTCCCGGGGCAGAGCCTCTCCCTTTACTCCTTCCTTTTCCCAGTTAAATTTACTGAAATATCTGAAAAGAAAACCCTTACTTCTAGAAATGGACACAGTACTTGCATGTACCTTTTTTACAGAAGAGCATAAAACCCCACAAACATATAGATAATGTACTTTTACACAGCCTGAAGTTTTCCTGAAAGTGGAACAGAGAACAGGAGATGTTGAGCATGATATGTAATCCAAAAAAAGTGATGGTTTCTCTCCACCTTGTAACTGAGACCCCGCAATATTCAGTTTCAGGGGAGACAGTGAGTTGAAAAAACAAAACCCACATAGAAAATGCTTTTTCTTCTTGCTCTTTGACAGGAGATGGAATATGCAGCTGTTAACAGTGAATTATAGGATAAAAATAATAAATAGGGCTGAGCTCACTAAAGGAAATATCACGCCAATCACTCTGCATTCAAAAATCCTCTGAATTATGCAGAGCAAAATCCTCGCATACAAGAAGAATATGCTTACACGGCACCACCTGGTCATTATACACTGCTTTGTTTCTTTTGTGATAAAATCTCATGTAGAGAGGATGCTGAAGAGAAAAAATAAATGAAAAAGCAAAGAAACGAAAAATAAAGCATTACTACCATACAAGAAAAATAATAACCAGATAGGAGGAATATTTTTTTATTTTTTCTCTCAATAGAAAATTAAAAACCCCACAAGAAAGCAATTAAAATATGAAAATCATCATATTTGATATTTTTTTAAGGAAGATTAAAACAAAAATTAGATTTAAAAAAAAAGTGTAACTTGGATTATGGAAAACAATACTATAAAAACTATCAAAGACATGGTCATTAGGAAAAAAATCACCCGGGTTAATTAAGGATATTTGATAACTTTGCATTTGAAAGAAAGATTACAACATATATTATATTGATGTTCTTACAAAGAATATCCTTCCATGGAGAATAGCTGCTATATTAATATTTATGATATGCATATTGGCTTTTTGAGCTGGCTGCAGTTTGCTCTCCTGCAAAATATTTTAGAAATGCTACATATCTGAAATTGCCCTGTAATTCCATCAATGATATTAAGACAGCTTTAGGGTTTGCTTCAAAACTTGGTGGCTTGAGGGCACTCTTTGATTTTAATAAAGAAACCTATGCAAAGAGCAAGCTGTCAATTTAACTATAAGTAGGTCAGAGCTAAACTAGGGCATTATTTCTTTGGGCCAAATCACAAATCAGAGGGAAAAGGCTAAGCTAAAAGGGTTTTACTAAAAATGCCAATCAGTAGTTACACAACCAAGGAAATGAATCAGCCAGTGGCCTTTACAGAGCAAAGAAATGGCTGCCTACGAGTATTTGGATTCACTTACGGGAGCAGAACCATTGCAAATGTCCAGCTCCCGCAAGGGAAAGTTATGCATGGGTGGAACTGGAGGTATTTTATTTTCCTATAGGTTGCACTGCACCTAAGAATCGCCACACTATATGTTACTATCAATTTATTTAGTGTTGTGCTATTCTTTTCTCTCAATGATTATTGCACAATAGAAAGGATCGGATGCTCTAGGATACATACATAGAGGTATATATGCATCTGTACATAACTATATATACTTCCACATTTCTTGTTACGTTGTACCAGAATTCTTCCCCCCAAACACCAACAGTCGCACTGTAGCATAACTTGAATCAACAGCCTGAAGACTTCAAGGGTAGGGCAAGTGCCCTCACTGAATAACTAAGTACGATTCTGAACATCATTTGACGTCCTTTTTTTGACAAATAGATATTTTTATGGCACAAATCTCCATTCTTTGGGTCATCATCCACACTGCATTATTTAGCAACCACCTGGGTGTCTTAAAATCTCCCTCAGAATCAGGATCTTAAAACAATACAAACCTCATGTGTAAAGGAATATGCCCCCAAAAACATATTTAGTGTAAAACCAAAATAGGAAAAGAAGAAACATCATAGAAATAAAGTAAGTCAGAAAAGAGGAAAAAAATAAAAGCCAGGTCAGTCTTTTGTTATCTGAAGTTATCTGTACTATTCATTTAAATCAAATAAACACATCAACAATATGTGCTAAGATAGAAGTTGTGTTTGATTTACATATCAGATCTTTCATAAAGCTAAATGCCTCATAGGAAATCCTTAACGTCTTCCTTGCCCTGATTCTAGCAGAGCTGGAAGACAAGCAGTATTGATGGAGACCAGTGCTCTGCCCCGTGGTACAGTGTGCTTGTTACACCCGCTATGACTTCCTGGCACAGTCCCTTCCCTTCTCAGGTTCATTTATAACCCCACTACTAACACTAAGAAATCAGTAGCCAGCCTCAATTTAGTGTGTAAGAGGGGGAACCATCTTACTGAATTGTTCCCTCCAGTACACCTGCAGTCAAATGCTCTAAAGCTTTGTTTAGATCAGTAAATTAGAATTGCAGAGAACATTCCGTGTCACTGGGATTTGATCATCTATACTGTTTAAGCTTTTAGGATTGCACCATATGCAGTTTTTATCCAGATGAACGAGCACTCTTCAAGCAATTCCTGTACATGTTTGGTATTAATCAGGAATAAGCTTAGAAGCAGTCAGTGTTTGGATAGTAAAACAGGATAACATCACAAACCAGGAATCAGGCCGTTCTGTCAGCTGGATTTAAGGCCACTGAAAACCATTTGTGTCTACACCAATAAACAGAGCTGCAGAGAAATACATGAATAGGGTAGACTAGATTTAATTAGAATATTTCAGGTTGAAGGGACCTAAACCAACCACCAAGCCTGACATTTCAGGGATGACCAAAAGTTAAAAAAAGCTCTTAAGAACACTATCCAAAGGCCTTTATAACCCTGACAGGCTTGGGGCATTGATGACCTCTCCAGGAAGCCTTTTCTAGTATATTAACATCCTCACAGTAAAGAAATGCTTCCTAAATGTCAAGTCTGAAACTTCCTTGATGAAGCTTTGTACTGTTCCCACATGTTTTCTCACTGGATACCAGGGAGAAGAGATCAGCACCTCCCTCTCCACCTTCCTAACTCAGGAAACTGTAGGGAACAATGAGGTTGTTACAAACAGAAGTGGATCTATAAAGAGAAAGCGTTGGAGAGGATTGAATGTTCACACTTAACCTGCATAGAAATATTAATCATTAGAAAAAGAGGAAAAAGGAAAAAAGTTCCCATTTCCTATGTAGTGGTAATACACTTGCAATTCTGACTTAGTACTTCTGGATATGATGTTAAACAAGAAATGATTGAGTATATCAGGTGGTCCCTCAAGAACATATAATGTTGCTTGATTTTCTGTCAACAGGAAAATCCTTTTGCAGAAATCATGTCAGAAAAACAAAGACTGTGGTCTTTGTACAAAACTTCTTTGCGTTAGATGACCAAAATTCAAATAACCAAGACTTTTTTAAAAATAATTTTAATAATCTAGCCTACAGTCAGTCAATTTAAAAAGTGTTCTTAAGATAAAAATCACTGCTCCAACAAACCTTTCAGTGGGAACTATGTATTATAAATCAAAACAACTTATAAGATCAAACAAACTGAACCTTAACTTTGTAGTGCAAGGTGATCACAAATAGTGGTTTTGCTAGATACACAAATAGAACAGAGTGAAATACTCCTGAGGAACATGATATGCAAAATTGGACACAAATAGGTATCATTAAAAAAAAAGAAAAGGAAAATAAAAGAGAAAAACCGGTTCAGTTGCACTGAACTAGGAAAAGGCGTTTTGCCAAAATTATCAGCCATATTGTTCTAAAAGTTTACATCAAGAACTTCTTCTGGTCCCAGATACTTTAGTTATTAGGCTAGGTAGTAGAAAGTTGTTAAAAAGTTTTGTTAGACCTAGTTGTTATCTAAATGCATAGCTAATCCAGACAATGTTAAGAACTTGAAAACAATTTAGGAAAATAAGATATGACATGCCACTGTATCAGAATTTGTGAAAAAAGCATAATTGCAGTCAAAAATTGGAAAGTCTGAATTTATTTCATTTTTATAGTAATTAAATATTGAAATTACAAGTTTAAACTTGAATGTTCGGAGACTCTTTTATATCTCTTTAAATACTTTTTGAGGGTCTTTGTTCTACCACCCAGGATGAAGCAGGGATAATGTTCTGAACATAAGTTTGCCAGTCCTCTGTCTTCCCTCATAACAGCTGGATTAATGGTATTCATATGAATTGATTCCCAGCATTTCTAATTCTTGCCTTGTCCCAAGCTCTGCTAGAAAAAAAAAGCATTGTTATGCTCCAGTTGTTCTATCCCTTAAATATGCCACCTTTCCATTGCACATACAAATTACAAAAAGATCACCTTCCTGGTGATAAGTGGATGCTTATTCCTCAGATTGCTTCTGCAGTAGGAAAGAACATTGTATTTTGAGAACAGGGACTTTGGCTTGTTCTTCTATTTTGCATTGTTCGCATCCTTGCTCACTCCAGCTACTGCACTAAATCCATGTTATAATCTTTGCTCTAGTATTTGTGTTCCTCTCTGTCCAGAAGGTCTGGAAGTTTGCAAATGCAGACTATGTTATAATTATGGATTAGATACCATATATAAAGAACTGATGGCTGAATACCTTTTTTCTATCAAATTATGATACAGTTTAAGATAGAAAATCTTCTAGGTATTATTATTAAATAGAGGTGTACTCTGTCATTCCATTATATCTGAACTAATTTCTCAGTTATAGATTTAGCATAATTTTTGCTGCATTTTCTTATGGGCTTTTTGTTCTTACATGTCTTGTTACTCAAGAAGTGTAGGTGTTTGCAGAAATAGCAGCAACAAAAACCCATACAAAGTACAGTTTCACATGCAAAAAAATGAGATAAATTTTTATTAATCAGGGTTTACTTTATTGAAATTGACACCTGATCCTTTCTTTAGCATTCATAAAAATCATCACAGGTAAGTTCCTGATGAAGCTGAAGAAGTTTCCTCTGCACTGATATTCTCTAGGAAGTCTCAGATGGACAGAACTATCATACTAGTTTCATGCACCTACTGAGATATGTGAAAGTTAAATGTTCCCAATACCTTCCTTTCTTAGCAGCTCTCTTCAATATTTTTCTATCCACTTGGCTGTTTTTGTAGTTTAAAAGCTATTTACTCAGACCCAATGTAGCAACAGAGATCTCACTTCCGAAACTATGCATGATTATAGCAGAAAAGATGAACTGAAGATGCTTACTGTTTATTTAAACTCATCCCTGTTGTCATCTGTTCCCCTCAGCATTTAGTTGGGCAATGAATTATTAATTGCTTTATAATTTCTGTCAAAAATTCCCTCACAAATTACCTGTCACTATTTTAAAAGTAATGTCTGACAGATGATAAACACTAAGTCTTATTTGTTTATTTGAAATTCCACAGAAGGGATTTTAATTTCAGAAGTAATTTGATAGTTTCTTAGTTGATTGCATGGCTGTTGAGTTTACAAATTACTGTTTGCAGCTGTTTTTGCAGTTCTTCCTCGGGGTTAAGCTGTTCAGAAGGAAATGATCACATTTTAGTCAAATCTAATAGGAAATAGAACAAAACTGGTTTTGGTGGGGGGGTTAAGTTTCAAAATATTTATATTTCAATAATTATTTAGAAAGTTGTTTATGCAATAAGTCCATCTGTTGAATATTTATTGCAATTTTAATTTCAAAGTGCATTTCACACCTTAGTCAGGATTTGTACAAGTGATTGAGAAACTGCTTACAAGAAGCTTTAACATTTTAAAGCGGTCACAGACTTGGCTCTTAAAGAGACTGCAGTAGGAGGAAACTTTGCTGGAGAAAGCTAACAACATGGCTCCCAATCAGGCTGTGAATAGGAACTTGGAATAAAAACATAGACTTTGCAAAGCCACACAATCCTAGCAACATTTTAGGAAAGCATATTTATTCTTCAGAACTTTATTATTGGACAATACCTCTCAGATACAGAAGACTATTAGGCTATAAAGCCAACCATCCCAATGTTTATGCCCTGATTGATCCCCTTCTGACTGCAAACAGAGGCTAAGATTAAGTTAGAGAGATCCCTTACGAGTTTGGGCATTCTTGATGCACTGATATTCCCATTCACATCTTATTCCACACTCTATTATTAATACAATGAATATTTTCATAATACAGAGTGACAGAATCACCAAGACTTTAGGACAGAGAAATGCTGGGAAGTTTTGTACTTTCAGAGGCTTTCACATACAGATATTAGAGTGAAACAGATCTTTAATTTTTTTTTTATTTGAGTTCCTCCCTGATAAATTATATTCTAACCACTAGACAATTCATCCACTTACCACAAAAATTATCCAATTCCTGTAATTCTTCACCACAGCTGAATTTGTTTGTCATGAACACAAATCTCTCTCTTCCATTCCTATGACATCTTGTGTTTGGGTCTGATGATTGCCTCTAAAGTGTTGCAATGTTCCTGGCTGGGTGACCATTGTACATCAAGGAGGTAATGACCCATCCAGCAGATGGGCTGCACTGCCCATGGTCCTCAGGCTGTGTTGGTCATTCTGTAGCCCCTGTCTTCAGGATGAGCTTGGCCAGTGTTTATGAAAGGAGCGCGCAGGTTGCTCCCACATGATATAGATGACTACACCACCTTGGTACCCTTGCTTTTATCTGAAAGTGCAGCAAGAAGTTCTTATACAAACACCCTTTCTGCTTGACAGCAGAAGGGATGCACTGAGTTATTTTCTAGTAAGAAAAATCAATAAGAGGTCAAATAATCAAAGTTGGATAACGCTTTCTACAGATGGGGTCTGCATGATGTGCTGTGCCCTGACAGTTAAACCATTCAATGCTGCATTATTCAGGGTTCTCAGTATCTAAGATGTAAAATTGTCCATGTTTTTCTTTCTCTGTAGTGTTAGCTCAAAACCCCACCATTTTGAATGATACTTTACAGAGTCTTTTCTTACTTTCATCATAAGGAGGTAGCACCTCGTCGTGCAAAACATGTCCGAAATACTATTCCACAAGAACCACAAAGTACATGGAACCTGAAAGGCTTCTTAGCAGCCAGCTACATTCAAAAAGTTTGAGTATAATTCCTGCAGACATCTGTGGATGTTATCTTGATATTTCCAGACCACTTATACCTGCTGCTTGTTTGAAAAATAACTTTTTTTTTAATAGGTGTCAGTGGAAATTCTAGAGAAAAAAAAAATATAAAATAGACCTTTCTTTTTCATTGTAATTTTCGTGGTGTTTGTATTATATTGATGGTTTAGCCTAGTATTAAGAAGCAATAAGAACCAAGTTAATTTAAATGATTTTGAGATTTACTGTACTTAATGTCTCATAACATAGAGCCATTACTCTCAGAAACTGATTGATATATTCTCTTCACACTTCTGTCACCAGCCATTTTTGCAAGCTCGTTATTGATTGCACTTAACACAAGGAAAAAAGGACCATGCAGTGGCATAGGCTTTTGCCCAGTCATGCTGAACAGCACGTCCTATTTACGTCACACTGGAAACTTGGAAGGAGATTTTTCAGATCCACAACTTTTCAGAGTGATAACTCCTTTTCAATAAATCCTCCATCAGAACAAAAAGAAAAATTTTTTCCTGCCAGCTCATCTATGTGGTTCATAAACTGCTATATGAACCCAATACATCAATTACATGGATTCCAGATCTTTGTAATTCTCAAAACATGTAATGCTGGGTTAAGAGAGAGAAAAAATATGTGCCCCTGGTCTGCCCTGGGATGGAAAGATGAGATGAAAGATTAAGTAATTTGTATTATTTCAGTTGGGTTTTTTCCCTGGAGAATGGGAAAAGGGGACTACCCATTCCTAAACTTTTACACTTCACACTTTGCAGGCTCAATTTTACAGTCAGATTCTTCAGTAGATCCTTTTCTATAAATAGCCACATCTTTGTCTTTTTCTATCTCCTTTTTCAGATTGCATCCATTTTCTTATCTTCCTTTTAGAACTCGGATTTCCAGGATTCCTCATTTTCTTTCAAGCCTCTTCACTTAGGTAACACAGAGGTTATTAGCTGATAGTTCCTGAATGTCCTGGTAAAGACAAGAAGATAATCCTCAGTTGCTTTGTTTGCACTATCCACAGAGTCTAAACAAACAAAAAATCCTACCAAGTATACCTGTATCACTTTTTCAAAATCCCTTACTGAAATGAGATTTAGACAGAAATAGAGCATTCCGTTCACAAATTCTAGGCTATTTCCTAAGCACACTGAAAAGCCTGGTTCAACAGTACTGTTGGTTTTCAACAGCACTGACAGTCAAGCTCCTCAGAAAGACTTGAAGTTTATTAAAAACTATTTATTCTAAAATTACACTTCCAGTCCTCTACACATGTGTTTCTATGTGTTTTCAATTAAAAGTTATATGTTGGTTCCTTTGGGTATGTCCTTACTGTACATGCAAAATACAAAGTATCACACATTCCAATGTTAAGCAAATAAAAAAGAAGAGCATATTAAACATAAAGTGTTAGAGCATTTGCAAACCTATGGTAGGAAAGTCTAGAATGACAACAGCTGCAAAATATTGTGTCTGAACAGAATTTAGCCTATAAAAATCATTTTCATAGGGCAGAGGTAATTTTTACGTGAAATTAACAGAGGCAGAAAGAGCAGAAGTCAACTACAAATGTGGTACTGAACCACAGGACTAAAACAGACATCCTGTCCTGCCACATAAATTCATCACTGTTAGAAGAAACTGAACAGGCGTTATTCTTTTCTTCATGAAGTTATGCCCAGGAACTAAGCCAGGACACAGCTGGAATATTTATCTCTTTCTCTAGAATGAAATTTTACAACAATATCAGAAATGCATGGAATATCCAACAGTCTTAGGGAAAAAGGTCACTATCACATTTCCACAGCAGCAATTTCAAAAGCCAGAGCCTGAAAAGACTGAACATACAATGTTGCATATAGGTAAGGATTTGCATACAAAGGACTTTGCATAATTTCTTACTCAGTTTTCAAATTTTCTGCCAAAATTTATTCCACACTATCAGTTATAAAGCCTAATTATTAAAATGGTAACTGTTTTAAGCTAAATTGGCAATTACCTGAAATGAAAAATCTTGCACTTTTAATATTTCAGCTAAAAATTTGTCTGAGTTATTTCAATTATTTCTTCTTGTAATGCAGAAGGAGTTTTCTCTCCTTCCATATACTGGCTGAGGCAAATATAATAAAAGTTATTAAAGCGGCAAATTATAACCAACTTCAATGCCAGCATAGGTTGCACACTTTCAAAAGAATTAATTATTTCCCGTTGCCTTTTTTTACCTACTGTGGAATCCTTAAATGTGCTTTTAAATGCAGTCTTTGAATGTGTCAGACTGTCACAGAAGCTCCATTTACAGCCTTGGCGTTTCTCGTCTAAAGAACACAGCTTTTCTTCAGACAGTCTGGGCTACCCCTAGACTCAACACATGCCTCTCCATCACTCCGAGGCAAACCAACCTGGGCTTAGTTTTGATTGCTGTAGATTCCACTGAAACTCTTGTCTTAAAACTATGAAATTGAATAAAGTTAACCACTTTGGCTCTCAAAGTGCTCTATTGTGTGTTTGGCCAGGGTGAAGTACAAAGGCTGACTTAAGTCTTCCTTAACAAATTACTGGAGAAAGAAAAGAGGAGGCACAAACCATTCTCCCATTCAAGCATTCCCAAGTTCCACCTGGGCATTCAGAGCACTCTTCTTGCCCAGCAGCTGTAGAAACACCTGAACTTTTGCAGCAGTTTCTACTCAGAGGCAGCACATCCATTTACATATGTACTGCATGACTTTACCAGCCCCAGTCGGTGCAACCTAAGCCACTCTGAGAACAAAGAGTTCAATTCTTTTTAATCATCATATTTTAATTTTGAAAAATGCAAGACTATATTTTGTATTAACCATGTTTTGCCATAATAAGGTTCCTTCCCTCCAATATAGTAACAGTTTTACAGGTATTCCTAGTAACTCTTCATAACATCAGTTATGCCATAGCTGAAATAAAGATCCAAGCTCTAAACTGCAAACCAGTAAAGTCTCATGTCATGTTGGCTGAGAGCTAAATACTAAATGCATTTCCAGAAATATTATTCTCAAAGAGCTGTGTCACCGGGTGTTCCACATAATTGTGAGCTTCATTCGACTGAGTAATGACACACCTAGAAATACATGTTCATATACAAGAAACTTTTGCCAACAAAAGAACCAGACTCCTAAAGCGTGCCACCAAGGAAAATAGTTTTAATTGTAGAACAGTGATTTTTCAGTACAGCTGCAGGGCAAGACAAAAATATAAAATTAAAGAGGGTTGTACTGCCTTTTATATTAACATTTTCAAGTGAAAAATCAAGGATTTATAACACAGGAACATGGAATGCAGATGAAAAGGACAATGTTCTTTATTGGTCTGACATCAGAGTTCTATTTCAGTGGCATTTCTCCCCACAAATTAAGAGCTAGAATACAAGACACACATCTTTAGGTACTGATTTGCCAGTGAAAAATGGAGGCAATCACAAGGGGCAATCACCTCCCACAGTTGCAGTACCCTGCAAGTGACAGGAAGGCATATCTGCAAGCTCCACTGCTCACACCAGGAGTGCCTTTTGTCTCTGTACCAGCTTTGGTGACTGTAAGGTCCACAGGAACTATTTTGTATGTTCTTGACCACCTCCTTATGGCTTTATTTATCTCGGATTCTGAGCCAGACTTTGGCCAGCAGTCAGTAAGTAGAGAAAGACCTGTAAAGTGAAGTCTACCAATTCCATTCAGAGCCGCAGTCAGTAATCTGATGACATCTCTCTAAAGCACTTGTTAATGTTACTCAAAGTTAAAGCCAAGAGTTGTCATGGGGACTTCATAAAAGATTTGTTCCAGTCAGTTTCACAAGTCATTAGCTATCAGCTGAAATTCCCATTTCCCTAACTCAAATTTAAGCCATTAAATCATACCTCTTTCAACTGAAAAAGATGACAAAAATAACCCTTCCAATGAAGAAGCACGCTCTTAAATTTTCATTAATTTACATCCTTGCACTTAACCTTCCAAATTAAAGAGAACCCAGAATACTGGGGAAGGCGAATCTATAATTTCTTCCTCTGCAAGGGAAGCTTTAACTGAGAAAGCATGGCATGCAAATCGACTTTATTTTTAATATGTACCATTGTCTTTCTGTGCCCTGAAGGTTTACATGCATAAAACCAATACAGGAACTATGATCCATAAGCAATGGGGAAAAAATTTCCAAGTAAATAAATGCCACAGGTGTGAGAAAATATGAAAAAATAATTTCTATTGAATAATACATTATGTTTTTCAAGTATCTATGGTATAAAAACATTAATGGAAATTGTAGGTTTTTAAAATTTTGTTCATCTATTCTTTACAAGTCATAAAACACTGAGAAAAAACACACAACCATGTCCCCAAGAGGAATGAAGACACTTGGCAGGCACTTGAGTCATTCACACGCACAGATAATTTAGTCACTTTTACAGTGTATTAAAATCAGTTGAAATAACCCACTATTTTATTTACTTAGAAGGAAATAGTTTATCATTCTGCTCTCTATGTAGGTACACAAGACAAAAGGGACAATCACTTGAGTTGGGTTTTTTTTGGTTCTAGTGAGGCAGAAATGGGCAGCTCATCAGTGCAGAAAATTAGGGAATGAAACATTGTGACGGACGCAGAAGAAATGCAAGAGACAAGCAACAAGGCCAGCCAGAAGAGACTAGAAATATTGATGGGAACATGTCAGGAACCTTTAAGCAGATAGAAAGATGGGGAAGCAGAGTTCAGTAGGTCACAAAATCGTAGATGCTAAAAAGTTAGAAGCGGAGAAATTCTTCAGCCTTTTCTCAATATTCTGTGAGAAGACTGTCTTTCCGATGCAAACTATTTAAAATAAGGTCACAGTTTTATAAACTTCTTGCACCTGCAGGCTGTTTTGCAAGATTGTTATGGTTTTAACTTTGAAAATATTTTGGAATAGGTATCTTAGAACTTGGCCAGTCCCCTCAAGGGGTGGATGGCCGAGGAACCAATTACCTATTGCCACTCAACACACTTTTGCGATCTATCCTATAAAAGTAGTTGGAAAACTATTAAAGCGCTTCCACTTGTTCATAAGCCTGGACTCTAAGTCGTTTTCTTTACCTGTCTCCGACACGACAGCGACCACAAAATTAAGCGGAATTTCAACTCTGAAAATTGGAATCACTTGAGAGACATTTAAGGTAATACTTGTGTAGTGGTTTTGGTTTGAAATATGGATCACTTACTGATTTTTCTTTTTGTGAGATAAGCATTAGGAGAAAACAAAGCAGGCGCTAAATTTACAGAATATAAAGAAGTTTATTAACAGACCTAAAAGAAAGAGGGAAAAAACGGCTGTGGTGTAAAACATTTCTTCCATGAAAACTCACAGTTCTTTCACACTGCAAGACATGGGCCATCACATGGGGTTATTAATCTTTTAAAGATGACTATGTTGCCCTGAACATGAAGGTTTTTTTCTCGCCACCAGTCTCTTAAAAGCCTCTCTCTCTCTGCTTTTAAATAGCCTGGCATGGGCACTCTTCACAACCTTCACGGGCCACACGTGAATTATCCATCCCCCCATGTACTTTAAATGGATTACAGAAATGCACAGTTTGTGATATTACAGTTCTTTACCATGGCATGCAAGAAATATTTTAAGCTACACGTGAGAAGCGCGGCACCGCCCTCTCTTCTCCTCTGAAGCCGTCCTTAGCTTCATCCCACATGACGTGACTCACTTTCTCTGTCTTTCTGGCTCTGAAACCGCCATGTTATTGTTCAGGCTCCACAGTGGAGAGACCCCCACTCTCCCTGCGCCGGTGGCCGCACGGTATCCTCTTCAGTTCAGTGCGAAGTGTGCTGGCTGCAGACAGGAGGCTCCTCCGGCTCCCACTGGCTCAGCGAGGAGAGGAGAGGGTCCTGCCGGTCCCAAGGAGCTGTGCCGGACGGGCTCAGCTGTGGGAAGTCCATGGCTGACCCTAGCTGTCTGCGGCTCAGGGATAGTTCCCACCCCAACGACCCAGGGTCTGTGCCGCAGTGCTGGGAGAAGGGGAGGGGGGGGCAGGGACCCCAGCCCGGCCCTGTGGGGCCCGGAGACTCCGAGGCCCCCCCTACCTTCCGGCAGGCGAGCTGGAAAGGAAGGCCAATTCCCGCCTTCCCGTGCGGTTTAAATATGTAAATTGAGAGAAGCGTTATTGGTTTAAAAAGTTGTCTGTCAATTCAGGGTCAACCCACTACAACTTGGTAGGGTTTAGAGCCAGCAGCAAGGAATAAAAAAAAACAATGTGTTTTCTTTGAACAATGTACAGTATATAGAGAGTTGTTTATACAACATACCACTGCATAGTACTTTACATGGAAAGTAAAGCTATTTCAAATTCCAAACGAATGGTACAATTCAAGCTGCACGTGGGAAAGTAGTTCAGTATTATGGTCAGAAGGGAGGAAAAGTAGAATAAGAAACATAGAAATGCTGTATGGAGGGGTAAAATAGCATATTTTCCAAGGGAGTATTTCTAACTATTTGAGAAGGGTGTGAGGAGTGATTTAGAGATGACTCTTAGACCTAAGGCATCAGATGTATTAAAACAAGCACCACTCTTCAAATTGGTAGGGTTGAGGAGTGATTGCCCCCGAATCTTCTACCCACACGTTGCTTTTTAAGCATACCAGAAAACTTACTGAAATAAAAAATAAAAAAACAACAACAACAACAACAACAAAACCAAACCAGAGGATGACTGAAAACAAGCTGAACTCAAAATGGTGACAAACTTTGCAAACACCGCCACCAAAGACAGCACTACTATACCACTGCCTGTAGTCTGTATTGATGATAACAAGCATGGCATTATACTAAACATGAAAAGACTATGCCTCACAAAAAGAACGGACAAAACCCCCCGTCCCCTTGTTCCATATACATTCTGACACTGAAATTCCAAGATTCAGTTATACGACTGATCCTCACATGTATGAGGAACCCAAACATTTACGTAACATGAAGACACTAAAATAATTAATGTTGAGTAAGGCAGATCTTTTGTGCAGGTAGCCAAAGGTTGCAAGATCACAAGCTAAAGTAGGGAAATTTATGTGGAATTTACATCTCCTGCAACAAAATTTTTCTCAAGCACAAAGCTGGCATCAGAAAGGCAGACTTGTATATTCCTTTATTTATAAATCCAACAAAATGCCAAGATTTACTTGTTATAACTATTGAAGTTTAGGTAACAGCAAAGACATCTTTTTATTGAGTGATGTTGGTTTAGGTGCGGCCTAGTTAACTATTTCAGCAACCGTCATCAACCAGTTAACAGCTAAAAGCATACATCATTTTGGAAGACCATTAGAAAGACTTTGGGTCTCATCTGAGAAATTCTCACAGAGGTATAACGTTTTTAAAATTAAATGATACTCTGAAATAACTGAAAGGTGAGTCAGAAAAGCACCTCTTGACTCATATCTGTTAGGAATTACATCTCTGTTGGGAACAATGCTGTATTGAAGGCAGTGGGCAATCCTTTGAAAGCACAACTCCATTATTAACACAAGTAACATTAATTGTGCAGATTTAGGAAGTTGAAAGGTAAAGAAGAGCAGAAAGAACCAGAAAATTACAAAGTTACCTTACTGCTACTATTTGTGGCTCAGTTTTAAAAAATTAAATATCAAGACAGGAATTGACTCATTGAAATGTCACTATTTTTCTTTTTTTTAGAGGTAGTTATTGTCCTACCAGATCATTGGAGTAATAGAAGCATTTTCTATGCATGGACCTACAATTATTTCCCATATTATTGCTGATGGACAACAGTAGCTGGTAAGATTTTACTACATGGTTTATCCAGAGGAAGCCTCTCATTTGTCAATGTCAGCTCTTCTGTAAATCACAGCTAAGTTTAAATCACCTGTAGTCATAAAAGACAGCAATAAACACTTCCCTTAGGCAGATTCATTCATTTTAGTTCAAAAATTTGCATTTTTGCATTGTTACCTGTGCAAAGATGTAGGCTTTAGCAGCCTTTGAAAACCACTGAAGATCTTCTAATTAGTGAAAATGGAAGGGCAAAGATTGATGGCAAGAAGATGTATATGAAAGAAATTATCGACCAGCAAAATATTTGACATCCCCAAAAGCCTGGAATTATATTTAAAGACTGACCATATACTATTTTCCATGTAAGTCTTAATTTCTCTTTTTAATGATGTCTCAAAAATATTAGAACAAAGATATAAATAAAGCTCAAGACCAAGGGTGTTATTTGAATTTAACAAATAGATAGAAAGTTAGCATTTGGGCAATGTAATACAGCACTCACACGAACTGTTCACAGAGCTCTTATTTAAGAAATTTTTCCGAAGTCCCTGTGTCAAATATTCTAACATTTAGATATTAAAGAGATTAAAGTTATAGATAGTGTAAAAGCAACAGTGCTTATTCAGAGCAGAGAAGTGTGGGCAAAGAAATTAGAAGAAAATGGGTCAAAAATAAAGTATGTGTAATTACACCTTCTCAGCTACTTCTTTTTGAAAGCACTCCACTTTAAAGAAGATAAAATTTAGCAGTGAGTCACCTCATATAATTCAGTTCCAGAATAACTTGCTTTCTAAAAGGGGAAGTAGTGATTTGCTATTAGGAACTAAAAATTGCCTCGTGGAAAATACGCTATTTTACCTGCTATAAAAAAAAATTCTGTATAAAAAACTATTAAAGCTCAAATTCATTCTGGAAAAGTACACTAGATTAAAGGTGTGGCTAAAAACTGACCTATGATCGCTCAGGCAAGCTACTGAATAGCTTCCACAACTAAAGGTTGGCTGTTCTTCATGTTTTGCTTGAAAGAGTTGCTATGGAAAAATATCTAGATTATTATTTATTTTCCAGACTAAAGACTGATGATCCAGTAAGGCACAGTTGTGATAGTACATTATTACTAACAAAACCAGCAAAGTTCTTCCATACTCAATAAAATGATGGACAAAAAGTCACATTAAAAACAGTAAGGGAGTCAGAGTTTACGAATTTTTTCTGATTAAAAGAAAGGTAAATACCGTTATATAATAGGTGCCAAAATATATATAAATAAATTGTTGCTTTTTAAATGTGAAAAGCTATCTTATGGAGAATGGCAACTATACTTCCTTAAGCTATCATAATATATGGTCAAACATACTTATGACTGCTGTCATAATGTGATGAATCTTGTTTACACCAAGAAATGAACAAAAATCTTGGATGATGGCGGCAGAACTATGAGTGAGCAAAGAGAAATTATGGAGATAACTGCAACAGTTCAACCTTCCAATCTTATGTACTCTAGTTGAAAATTAGTATTTTCATAGTGTTATTTGCCTATACATTTGAATTTTTTCATTATTTTATATATTTATGGAGCACAAAAAGGGACCATTTCGTTATGGTCTTCATTTTAGAATAAAGGAGCCAAAGACTAGAAGAAATGCAATTTGTAGACTCTCATCCATCTTTAACCGTTAAAGTACTACTGTGCTCAGTGTTAAAAAAACAAAGAAAAATGTGTTATCTTGTGACTTATTATTAAAACGAAGATGCTGGTTGCATTTTCAGAATTATGAATAATGGAAAGAAGAATTTTAAAGATGAGCCTTTAAAACTTACTGGTGTAGGAGACAGCTAGAAAGAGTGTCCTTGTTTTAATTCTTCTTTTTAATAGCATACCACAACATTGAATGAATGAATTCTCAGCCATAACATGGTTTGTTATACCTAATATGACCTCTTATATCTAACACATCATGTATATACCCTCATCTCCTAATGATAAAATTACTGAAGCAGTTAACACATTCTGATATAGTTTTTATACTTACATTAGCTTCACTAAAATTGCAAAAGGCAATACTAGCATCCTCACTTTACGAATGAAATTGCACACGTATTTTCAAACAGGAGATCTGGACCTACTGATTTGTGAATGATCACAGCATAGTTTTTGACAAGTAATAATTAATATCGCTTCACAGACTGCTGCTCATCTGTGATTCTTTTCCAGGATGGACAATTGAAAACGTTATACGGAGATTATTTGATATTCCTTTCCTTCCCTTTTTTTTAAATTAATGATTTAATAATTAAACTGCAATAGTTCATTATAAATCTCAAGGCACTACATTCCCCATAGGATTTTACCAAATTTTGAAGCTCGTTTCACAAAATATTGATATTTTATAACAAACAGAAAGCACAGGGAGAGATTTCGTGAAGAATAAAAATCTCAGGAATCTTGAACAAAAATTCTTGGCACGAGTTCTGTGAAACATGTTGCTTTGCTTTTTTTCCAAGCAGAAACAGTTCTATGAAAGTCACTAGCTCATCCAAGGACGGTACAACACAGAAACAGCAGTCAGGGCTGGTAAACTCTGGGAAGAAGCCTGGAACATTCATCAACACTCAGATACGTGCCACACCGAAAACAGGACATAAATAGAAATCTCTATTGGTTGTTCCCTCTCTCAGAGGCGAAATCCCCACTATTTTGAGTATTTCTGGGGCAGACCTCCTATTACATTACACTAGGGATGCCACCAACCTTTGCCTGAAAATAGCCAACCTCTCCTATTTTTTCAGAGACAC
Source organism: Struthidea cinerea (assembly GCA_013397865.1). Taxonomy (NCBI): domain Eukaryota; kingdom Metazoa; phylum Chordata; class Aves; order Passeriformes; family Corcoracidae; genus Struthidea; species Struthidea cinerea. Next base: position 1,216,072 of record VZTI01003411.1, read on the forward strand.
GCATTCACAGATCCTAATGAACTTCCCATTTAAAAAGAAAAACATCTTGATTCCATAGAAAAATACCATGGCCTATTTTATAACCGAAGTAGGGGATGATAATGTTCAAATACATAGTCTGTATTATTTCATGCAGGAACTCAGAAAACTTTTATTCTTATTCACACATAAATGATTTTAAAGTTTCCAGAAACATAACTCTGAAATAAATTATTCACACATTTCTAGTTTATTGCTAAGAACCTGTAAAGATTCCCTTTTACATCAATTAAAAAAAATTATTTTGTATCTGTAATAGTGTATAGTTTGCTTATAAGCAACATTAGGATGTCAAGGTTTTACCCTAGAAATATCATTATCAAAGATTTGATGGTCTAGCACAGATGTTAATTCTTTGCTGATGCTAAATGTACCTGAGCAACTGAAACTTTATATTTAATGTTATCATGTGCTCACCTGACAAAGTTGGGTTTATCTTTCACATAATTCTTTTACATAATATTTTATTACTGTAATAAAATAACTTTCAAATATGCCTTTAGAAGGACATTAAAATAAAATTTATTGAATAACTTATTAAAATCTTAATGCTTAAATATACACCAATAATTTAAAATCGTATTTATTGCAGCTAACATATCATTATTTTGTACATTTTCTATGATATATGCTACATATTTTGGATGAAAATTGTATTATTTAAAATCTACTTCTATTGCAATCAACTTAAGAGCAATTGAGTTTGCTCAGAGTGGCGTAGTATTCCTTACAGGATTTATTTATACAAGTAGGTTAATTTCAGAGAAGCTGAATCATAGGTTTGTTGAAAATCAATTGCTTTAGCAATCAGAGGATTGTGAATTTGGTAATTGTTTACCAAATACTTTTTATGAGGATCAAAAATGTTTCCCAAGATTGGAATGTGTTTCTTCTATTTGAGAGTTCCGTGTATGGTAGTACCTGTAGAGAAGTTGACATGTGTATTACAAAACAGATTTTCAACCTTTGATACAGAATCACAGAATGTTCTGAGTTGGAAGGGACCCACAAGGGTCACTGAGTCCGTCTCTTAAGTGAATGCCCTGTCTGGGGATCAAAGATGTAACTAGAAAATCTGTATTAATTTTTCCCTTTCTTATTAGTATGTGAACTCTGGTGTACACCTCTCATGAATGCAATAGTCATACTGGATACTCCGGAACTGGTGCGGATGCTCTCAGTCTCCTCTTGTTACATTCTGCATAAATAATTAAATATTCCCTTAAGCAAAGGTGATAACCTATTTTTACCCTCCTGTATTTACCAGCAGCAAGGATACAGGATCCTTCTTTGTACCATTCATTTTGCCTAAATCATTTAATTCATGGCAAAACACTTATTGGAGAAGAGAGCAGGGCAGAATTCTTTATTGCTTAGCAGTTGACTTCACTGACACCTGAGATAAAAGACCATGTTTGACTTCACAGTTCCACCTTAAGTTATTCAAGATAATTTTTAAATACTGACGTTTTAGAAGTCTAAAACAGTCACTATTGACCCTTCAAATTACTTAGTAATTTCAGGCTGCCTCAAAATCTAGTGTCTTTTTGCTATTTATAGAAAAAGGGAAGAAGATCACTTTTTTTCTGATTCATTTTAAAGAATGTGACAAGTAGTGTCCCTCAGGGGTTTGTATTGCAACCAGTGTTATTCAATATCTTCATTAATGACATAGATGAAGGGATCGAGTGCACCGTCAGCAAATTCGTAGATAACACCAAGCTGAGTGGTACAGTTGACACACCTGAAGGGCAGGATGCCATCCAGAGGGACATGGACAAGCTTGGGAAGTGGGCCCATGGGAATCTCATGAGGTTTAACAAGGCCAGGTGCGAGGTGCTCCACCTGGGTTGGGACAGCAATACCAATACAGGCTGGGGATGAACAGACTGAGAGCAGCCCTGCTGAGAAAGACTTGGGTGTGCTGGGGGCTGAGAGGTTGGACATGATCTGTCAATGCGTGCTCACAGTCCAGAAAGCCAATTGTACCCTGGGCTGCATCCAAAGCAGTGTGGCCAGCAGGGTGAGGGAGGAGATTCTGCCTCTCTCTTCCTCTCTGGTGAGACCCCAGTGGAGTGCTGCATCCAGCTCTGGGGTCCCCAGCACAGGAAGGACAGAAAGGACGTTGACCTCCTGGAGCGAGTCCAGAGGAGGCCACAGTGATGATCAGAGTGATGGAGCACCTCTCCTACAAAAAAAGGCTGAGACAACTGGGTTTGCTCAGCCTGGAGAAGAGAAGGCTTTGGGGTGACCCAATTGCAGCCTTCCAGTCCCTGAAGGGAGCCTACAAGTGAGCGTGTACTCCATGGTCTAATGACAGTGTGCCGTGCACAGGAAACATGAGGAGAAAGGATGTATTTGCTGATGAAAAGCACATTGGTCTCATGAGGGAAATTAACAGAAACTGGAAGGAAGAGGTTCGTATCACGAAGAGTAATTTGTAAAATCTTTCAGGAATAATAGCCCTCTTAGGGTGATCATTTTGTTACACTGAGTATAAAAACAGGTTATATGATCATTTTATTGTGGATATTTCAAATAAGAGCAGATGGCTCCTAGTCTCATTCTCAGGCCTGGATTTCTTTTAGCCTAACATGTAAGATATATTCTCAGGTATTGATTTAAGTACACTGAGTCACCTCTTGCTGAACAGTCATGTTTCTTGATGGGGAGGTGGGAGGGGAAAGAGGTGTGTGAATTCAGCTATCACATAGAGGTAAGGCTTTTTCTTTGTTGTAAAGTACCGAAAAGAATAATTTTCAATTTCAATGGGTAAATCAGTTTGAAAGGTGGAGTCAGACTAAGTTATTGAGAAGGACATCTTCAAGTTCCAAGCTTCTGCTGAAGGAGGAAAGATCTCACATCTCCCAAGTACAAAAAATTAGCCTCTTCCCTCTTCCTCTTGTTTATGTACATTTAAACTTAAATTGCATAGCAATTATGTATATTAGAGCACTGTGTGTGCTGTGTGTAAGCCACTGCCCAGCAAGGAGTTCTCACTGAAGTTCTGGCAAGATATCATGCCTGGGGACAGGCATAAAGCTGACCAATGCCCCCAGAAAATAAAATGGGATTATCAAGAACTTTACTTTCTAAATTTTTTGCTAATAAATCCCATCAATTCTTTTTTTAATTAAGAATTCATACACCATTTATGGTGGCTTTTAATTTCTTGTTTCTTTAAGTGTCATTCAGGCTGATTCAGTAACACAGAGTACCACTGTTAGGAGTTTTAATTGTTTCTGCACCTCTCTGCTTGCACAGCAACAGATATGGATACTTTCTTTTGGCAAACTGAAGGGTAGTTTAAATAAAAAGCTTCTAAAAGAGAGCGTTATTTCATTTCTTGGATACTTTATACAGCCTTTCTTGTGCAATGTATTTACTGTGCTATCAAAAATAGAGCTGTCCTTTCACTTTGTCTGGTTCAATGAAATGCTATACTTGGAAGAATACAAGTTTTAAAGAGTGTCAAGTTTTATTGAACAACTTCTAGACTGTGAGAGAAAGTCAATAAGGTATAATAAGATGACAGGAATGTTGATAATGTAACAAATCCTTTCATAAAAATAGCAAAGAAATGTAGACACAACATAAATTGAATATACTTCTATATGACAAAAATATGTCTGATGAATCTATTGAAAAAAAAGGAAAAAGTGCCATTCCAGCACCCTGAAATCACAGGGAAAGTCTTCATATAATAGAGATATACTTCCTTGGCAGTGATTTATAAGGGTTTAAGGGTGATTTTCTTACTTCTCTGTATTTTACAAAGACATTATTGAACACATACAGGATCTTTGGGATAGGAGATCACAAGCGACTTTGCAATTTAAATGATCTTTTATGATCCTGACCAGGCAGAAACGAGTACAGATGGTGACATTCAGACATGAGTTCATTTGCCTTCAGTATAAAGCACAAAGCACTTACTGAGTTTGGTTCCATAGAGCCACATTAGAAAAAGAGGGCTCCTATTAGGGGAGTCCCTACCCTCTTTCTTGAACAACTTGAACTAAGGAGAGAAGATGTGAAATGTCATTAATGTTTTATTTAAAGAGTGACTGCGAAGAAAGGTGGTTATTTAGGCTGCCACGAGAAAAAAAAAGATTACAAATTCCCAGTCAAAAGAAGTGACTGGCAAAATGTGAAAGCCTTGTATAGTTTCGATTGTAGTTAAAGTTTAGCTAAACTGTACTATCAGTAAGTTTTGTTGTATGGAGAATACCCAGAATTTAGCAGAATGTAGATTACTCAGTGGTTAGTCACAATAAGAATGTGCAAAGTACATTTTATTATATATGTATTCAATTCACACTGACAAAGAGCAGTAGTTTCTTTGATAGCCATCAACTCCTTTTCCTTACATACTTTATAATTTTCAATTTCAAACCCACTGCAGCACAAACTTTGCCTTCTCACAGGGCTGCAGTTGTGTGGTTTTTTATTTGTAGAGATCTCTATTCTTTTAGGTAACCAATAGGTTTAGTCGCAATTATAATTAACATCAGCCCGTGAAAGAGAGTTGTAACTCTTGCCTAGGTATCCCTTGAGAAAAAGGGGCATACTGGAGAGAATTACACAAAAAAATATTAAAAGGATAGAGAACTTTCAAGATGGTTTTTTTTCAGATGTATATTAGTTCTTCAGCAGGGGAAATACAAGGACACACTTAACTACCAAGATGAGATGGCTTGCTGTTATTTTCTTTTACTGCTGAAAGGCAGTATCTTGGGGAAAAAAAAAAAAAATTACCCATACTAGCACATGGTTACAGATAGAAGACATTAGTTTAAATGAGCAGATCATCACCCACTAATATGGAAAGGTAGTTTCTACTTAATGCTGCACACAGCTGAGACGAAGCGAAAGATTTATGTAGAAAACTCGTCCTTTCCCAGAATAATATGTTGGTGAATTAGTTGGATCGATGTCAAATATGATGAAATTTTGGAATGAAAAAAGAGAGATATCATTAAACAAGAGATGTTTAGCTGCCACAGGTTAGCTGTCAGCTGAAGGGAATGAATTGATGAGAACTGCATCACCTTGCTCAGTATACTAAGTAATTGCTTGATTTCAGATTTTCTGGACATCTAGGTTTCATCTTGGTTTCCTATTTACACCATATCCAGAATGAACTCTGTACACTTCCGGTCTCTAGAAGTAAGATTAAATAATATCCAACAGCAGAAATGTGTCCATTTTCTGTTATTCTGGTTTCAGAGCCTTTGTTTCAAATAGATGCTTATTTAGCACAGTAGATTTATACTACACAGTACAACACGGTTAAATTGAGAGTCAAGTTATAGGTCAGCTAGATTACAGGCAACCACAATAAACCGAACGGATTTAGAATGGCCTAATATATTCAAACAGATAACAGCCATTGCAGTGAGAGTAGTTGACCATTCTGCAATCATTATATGAGACTTATGACTTTACTACTCTTTACATTCCCAGCATCATCATTAATGACAGCAACTCACTCTGAATCAGGTATTATTTTAATATAGACTACTATGACAATAATACATTTCTGGAGGTGGCTACCTCCTCACAGTGAAATAGTAACAGTAATTTTCCCAGTGAGATCATCTTTTCCTGCTCACTCAGCCTCCATGCAGTATAAACTTTCATGTTCTGACTGAAAGGGTGTGAGATTCCCCACAGCATTCCATGCTCCCCACAGCCTCACTGTGTCTTGGAAGATTAAATAAGATCCTGCATTTACGTACCCATGCCCATCTCTATTCCCCGACTAAGGAAGAACTGACTCAGCCAAGGAAAGGGTGATATAACAGCCAATGTGTTTCAAAAGTCAATGATTAAATAACATTGCATCACAGGAATGCAGCTATTCTTTTCTTGTTATAGCCTGCCTGTAAGATTTTATCCCTGATTCAGGCGTAAAGTACAATTCTACTTTCTGGTAACAATGTCATCTATTTATTTTTTACATTAAAATTGTTTGTTCAGGTTGGGCTGGGATTTAAGGAAAGGGGAAATCAGCTGTCTTATTTTAATGAACTTGTTTTGTAACATGAGACCCCAAAAGAACTGGTTTTGTATCACACAGCACTGAAGAACACAAGATTGAAGGCTCCTGCAACAAAACGAAGCTTCCTGGCAAGCTTGGAGCCATACTAATATAGGGACTTATCATCTTCTAGATTTTTAATCACCATCTAAAAAGCTCGGGCAGCCTTACCAGAGCAAGGACTTTCCTTCCATACAGTGGGGGTTTTAAAAGTCCAAGCACTACTGACCTGGCACCCAGGTGTGCATCAAGCTACAGATGCAGGAAGTTCACCTCGAGGCTTTAGCTGTGACCTTCAAGGCTCTGCTGGTTTCTCTCCAAGGCATGTTGGAAACCCACCAGCTGCAGCCTGTGTATGAGTTTCTCGTGAGCTATAGATCCCAACAGCCTCAGTCAGGAAGCTACATGAAGTTAGCGGGAACAAACTGAGGCTGTCATCTCACATTTATCCCCTCTGCCAGCAGCACTGGTGCTCCTTTCTCCACATGAGGTGGTCTTGGTGAACTCCAGGCTAAGGATCCCAACCTATACTGGTTTTTAAAAACACTCGTAGTGAGTCACGTTCACAAGTATTTCTTAAAATATTTTTATTTTTATGTTAATATATAAACATAAAAATATGTGTATTTGGGGGGTGTTTGCTCACCTATTTGTTTCAATCTTCATGGATGACTAATTTAGAACAAGAAGAGTTCAAATTAAAAAGATATAAAATGGAGTTTCTGATTTTAAATGGAAGCTAGAGAGAACACTGAGAAACAAAGCAAATTAATATTACAACTGTAAGAACTGTAAATGACAGAGGTGCTGTAAGATAAATAGTGCTGCTAACTCTTCGCTAAGTGTTAGACACTGTAAATTATTAAGATGTTTTTTCTCTAATGGAGGCAATTTCAGCTGGCTGATGATTTTTCTGTAGAATTAAAATAATTCCCTGTAATGGAAAAATTGCAAAAATGAATTAATTTTCCTACTACAGGGTTTTATGAAATATTTTATCTGGAAAAGTATTAACTTTCTTATCATGTTCCCCAGAATTCTTACACTATGGAATCCCTTGTAAATCACCTCTTTACCACCTGTAATTATTTCTAACAACTCTTACTAAAGTATTTATTCAATGCTAATTTGTAAAGTAGACTATTTAAGGAATATGTTGATATATTGAGTGAGGAAAATGTGAGCTGAAAAACAATAGAGAATCTGGGCACCTAACCTAAATTTCAGAGCTTATATGGCTTTCAACCATGTTTCTTCTATGATTAAACCTATGCAAATTCACTTTTTATATTAGCTCAGTAATGCATTGTTAAACCACAACAAAAGCTTGCATGGACACTGTGATTTCAATCTATATCTAGTTCATATCAATTTGAATTGGTTTAATTCTAGTTTAAACCAATATTGTAAATCTTTCCTAAATATCCACAGGGCTTTATAGGTTTTTAACAAAATTACTTCAAAATGTCTTCTTGTCAAACCTACAATACTTTCAAATCCAAGTAAAGATGCTTGAAACTCAGAGTAACCCTCTCACAGGGTTTCAGACCTGTGAGATGAAATCAAATCATATTCAAGATTTGCAGTCACAGGCAGTCAAAAAACAAGGGAGAAATAACTAAGGCTGTAACAACATCAGCTTTGATACCAGTGTCTTCTGCTTTCCCAACAGGGTGGTGTAAGGAAGCCTGTGCAAGGAGAGAATCATCCCTACTTCTCGTAGCACTCAAGTACCAGAATCCGTCTTCTGCCATTCCTCCTTCTTTCTTCCTTCGCAGGAGGGGAGAAAAGCATTCAAAATCACAGAAAAATCTAAGTTAATACATTCCCTCAGATACTGGGAAGCTCTAAAAAGCTTTTAGCTGTTCAGAAACACCACCAATAAATCCATATGGGTCCATTTCAGGAAGGGCAGAGAACAGATCACATGCAGTTGTTAGAGTAACACTTATTAAAAAAAAAAAAAAAAGTAGTGATACACCTGTCCAAGAAAAGAGTAATACTATGTCTAAGATGTTTTCAGGCACATTATATTCTACTGAAGTGTCAAGAATAAACATTAGCAGCTGGGCAGATGGAATTCATGCTGAGAGAGTAATGCAATATCCAATACAGTGAAACCACAAAGAATGGTAACCATCAAATTGCAACATGATACTTGCCTGTGCTCAGAGCTCAGTGGGAAATCCAGAAACAAATTCTTCCACTGTGATTATTCACCATTTAGAGCTCTTATTTAGTAGCTTTGCTCATAGAGCATTGCAGGATTCTTAATGGACCCTTAATCAGCTGACTGCCAGGTTTTCCAGTGCAAAGAAGGGTTGAGAAACACTGCAGCATCTCACCCCCACACACACACCCCCTACACCACCCCACCTCTTCAAGTGTCCTGGCAAACCAGTTTGCCTTATGTCAGGGATCTTTGCTTAAAGTTTTTTTCTGCATCTCACCCACTTATCATCAGCTGAATGGCACACAGGGACCATATTTAGATTAGTGAATCTGGCCCTTAATTTCTAAATGTTGTCACCTGATACAGCTTTCTATAGCCCCATTGATATGATGTAAATGAATACAAAACTTCTGCCTTTGCTACTTTGTAGTTTCAGGATTGTGCATAAAGAAACAATTCTTTCAAAAATCAACTCCTTTTAACAACTATGGGCACACTTCTTTGAAAAGTTGTCTTTATACTATTGTTTCTGATAAGATAGCTCTAAATTTAAGTCATCATACCTTTTACACTTAATATTTGTCATATAATAACTCAGCCACTGGTAGTCTATGATTAGGGAGAGACAATACCTCCATGTCCTTGTCTTGAGTTCCAACGCAGAAGTTTATGAAGGTAAATAGAGGTTAATTATCTGAAGATTAGTTGAATAATCCCACTGCAATGAAAACTAATGAAAAAGGCTCAATAAAACAATGTTAAAAAATGGTCTTCTAGTGTTGAGTCATATACTGAACGAACCAAAAAGGGAATTTTGTTTCTTTTAAAATTTCACATGGGGAGCTTTCAAAAAAGAACACAGTCATTAACAAAATTTAATAGCTCCTATTGTTCTCTTTCTTAGACTATCTTCATTGCACCTCAATACATACTGGGCACAGTTCTTCAATAAAAGTGCTCACCATAACTCACAATGTGTTTACAACTAAAGATTAGTTTCTAGAGCAACATAGTGTTAATATCAAAGTTCATATAAATACTATGGTTTCCTTTCAAGAAACTAAAATTTTGCTCTACTTTTAAATAGAATACGGAAGTTTATAGTTTCTACGCTGAGCAAATTTGTTTGGGGTATGTTTTAGGTTTTGTTAATTTTTTTCACTATTTTGATAATAATCTTTTTATCCCAGGCAGATAAAATCAATAAAGCATGTCCTTCTGAGTGCAGCATAACTTTTCTTTTTCCATTTTGGGATTTAGCTGACTGAGGAGGCATTTTCATGCAGTAGCACTATATCTCTTTAACAAAACACACTCAAGGCCTGACTAGAACATGCTTTGCCTTGGCTACAAAAGTAGTATCCTCTTAGAATGGTAGGATAAGATTCCTCTCATAAATGGACATCTTTTAATTGTTACATGGAGAGGTTACATTAAAGAGCCTTTGTTTAAAGAGAACACACAGGCTTTTATCTGAATCCTTTATATGAGCATTTGGAATGTTTTTACAAAACTTACAGACTGTTTGAAATTATAAAAACTGTTGCACAGTTGGCATATGAAGACTAGTGGCAAAGTACCTGCACAGAATATTACAATTTTGGTTTATCTTTTCATAAATACACGCACATAGAAAATGATGGTATAAAGTCAAGGAGAACCGAGTCACAAAGCAAAGGAGATTTAAATCAATTGGTTTGCTTGGGGTTTTTTCCTATGTTTATAAGAGGCTGAACAGTACCATTTAAAACATGATAAGATTCTATTTGGTTTGGTTTCTTGAATGAGCTGTTATGAGTATTTTCACGAATTTCATTAGGAATTTTTTTTTCTGTATTCTGTATTTTAAATGCTCTACTCAAGCTCCATAATTAGCCAGCAAATCATATACTAATTTACTGGATTTTAGCCTTAGCATACAGGAGGTTGGGTTTAAGGTATCTCAATTATTGTCCTTTCTGAGGCCATAACATCAGTCAGCTGTAATTCACACCCTCACAGCTGAGTTCTAACAAGGTTCTAGTTCAAAACAAAGCAACTATCAGAAATTGCTTAACCTAAACAAGTGCTGCAGATAACTTAAACTATTCCTTTAGATTTTGCCCTAAAATATATTAAGAGCAATCATTTCATCAAAAATAATGCAGAGCCTCTTGAGGACATCAGTACATTTTAGATGAGGCTTTTTAAAAATCCCTACAACAGATCACAGTGTAATCAATAACTTTAATTATTTGTTGCCTCTACTAAAGTATGCATTTGAAAAATGCAAATACAGTAATGCTTAGATGAGTATAGTTAAGTTAGGCCTGAGCCATCCTAAAAATTTTTTAGCCTATATACTCTTATCCTGAGTATATGGATGTGTGAATTAACAGTTATGATTATTTGGCTGATTTGTTGCTGAAAGAAATGGAAAAGCCAAGCCAAGGATACTTACTGTCTTTCCAAAACTGCTGTTAAATGCCTTATCAAATATTTTGAGTGGGATTACTACTCGTATAGTTAGGATTGAACTTTTTTTATGAACTTTTATTTGCAATATATGGTAAAGAAATTTGGACTTTTTTCTCATTACAATAATTGCAAAAGAACTGGGATAGAAAATTACACTACCTAATGGATTTCTTCTTTTCTCTACACCTTCAGGAACATAACCATCTGCCTCCATCCACACCTCCCCCCTAAAAAAGCTACTAGCTGCAATACATGGTCACCTGTTAGCACTTCTTATGCTATAAAAATTGAGTGAAAGGATCCAAAGATTCATAGCTAAGCCTTTATGCCTAACCAGAAATGGAAATATTGTATTTAAAACTGTCTTTGTCTAAAAATCTCAAAAAAATCAACTTTCCTCTGTATGAAGTGACAATGCACACAGATTTTGGGTTATTGTTCCCATTGCTCTACATTATGAGCCCAGATCACTAATAAAAGTAGCTAAGACACCCTGGAAATCATATTCCCAACCAAGGTCTCTGGTCAGTGAACCCTAGAGGAGGAATCTGAAGGACAGCAAGAAGAAAAGTGGTAGGAGGAAAGTGTGTCAGCAGAGGCAAATTTCTTTCTGCTGTTATACAAGAGAGGTGACCACTAAAAGTGGTCACTGAACACAGGTAACAGAATTTACCACCTGAAGTGACAAATTTTATCAATAATTTTCAAATGTAGCAGTATCTAAACAAGACTCTGTGCCTACTATTAAAATGTTAATGATGGGAGGCATAGTAGTGGTGGCTGTATTTTTTGCGACAGTCTTCCCTTCCCGTCTGAGTATGAACATACTTTTGCATTTACCACATTTCATTATTGCTTATAAAGAAACTAATAGAAGTGCAGACTCACCAATTACCTTAGCATACCTGAACGGATTCCTATTTTTCTTTCTAATCCTCTCATGTTCAGTGTTAGATTGCCTTAAAACAGTAAGTGTATACTTCAGACATCAAAATTCGTCTCCAACTTCTCATCAGATTAAAATTGCACACCATTTTGCAATCCACCAGTCTTTTGATTGACAGAGATTGTTGGCTTTCACACAGTAAGACTTGAACACAAGCCAAATGCATATCATACATTCACTGACTTGGCAGGAACATGGTTGCACAGGCCAGTTTTGGGAACTGATAATCCAGCCCTGGTCCTCAGTGCCTAAATTTCCTTTTAACATCTGTTATTCAGCAATAAATGCACTGGACTGTGAAAAACAGGTTCATACTGTATGAATGTTTTTGAGTCCTCTGTTTGGGAATTTGCATGTGGTGCATAGCTAAGTCCATGGCTGAAGCTGGCTGGAATCAGTTTCATCTGTTGAAGCAGATGAGTTGAAAAACACATTCAATTATATCAGCTGTTCCTTTTATACAGGTATGCAGATTACTTGAATTTCAACAGTCCTTTAGAATAGCCTTGGCAAAATTCCCCCCCCCCCTTTTTTTTAAATATGTCTTTTGATTTGCAAAGAGAACACATACAAGTTCTCATCTTTCTCTGAGCTGAAAAAAAGTGTCACACATTAAAATGGAATGCAGCCCTGAAGAGATCATCCTATTTCCTTGAGCCAGTGAATCCTATCTAAATTTGTATTTCATATAAACTGTGCCAAATATCCCAGTTTGAACCTGAGTTTGATCACAAAGTTTTCAGCAGCTTTAACAAGTAGCCTGACTGCTTTGCACCTATTAATTTGAAGCATGAAAAATATGCAAAACCAATGTATCTTTGTCTCCTAATAGTACAAATTGACAAGGTAAATATCTTCAGAGCAGATTAATAAGCTCTATAATTAGTAACTTGCAAATTTGTGTAAGAATTTTCAGGCATGACTTACAGAGATGATTTCACAGAAATATTCTCCCTTATTATTTACAAAATAGAGCTGTACATTTTCCCCCTCATGCCATTAATTGCCATTTCTTGGTAACAAGCACCACAAATTATCTAAAAGTGCCAGCACCTTCAGGTTGGTTGGGGTTATACACTTATATAAAAACTGAAGGACATGATACATTTGTTTTAGTTCTGTTTTTAGTATCCACCAACATGACTGAAATTAAATACTGTTGTAACTTTTGAAATCCAAATGTCTTTAAGCCATGAGTGTAATTTCTTGTTCCTTCAAAGCCCCAGGGGTTTGGCTGCCTGGACTTAAGCCTAGATTTTGGTGCAGCTGTGTGACCTCAGGTCAGACAGCTGTGCAGAAGGAGCTGTGCAGCATGAGCCGTGAGAAGCGAGGTCTGCCCTGCCCAGCTTGGCAGTTCTGTTTAGCTGAGCTACTTGTCCCTTGTCCCAGCCAAGCTGTGCCTCAGCAGTGCTGGCACCTCTCTGCTGCAGGCCTGTGTGGTGCTCTCAACTCCTGCTCTGCTCACCATGAGCAGGTGAGGGGACTGTGGGGACAGAGTTTGGCCGTCATGTCTCCATCCTTGGCTGCCTCATTGTCATCCTCAGCTGTTGGCTGACCTTGATCTCCAGAGCAGTCTGCCCTTGGTGGAATTCTGCTGTGTCCTCAGCTGCCTGACACAGGAGGATTGAGTCTTACCTTGATTGCATCCTTGAGGAATCATCTTTCAAATCTGTGCGGTTTTTTCTTATTAGCCTAAGCAAATACTACAGAAAGGTTAGCTTAGGACAGATAAAAATCCAAGAGAGCATTATTGAATTTCTATGTTCTCTCTGGTTCTCTTCCAGTTTGGTACATACTTATCCCCTTCCAAAGAAGGTCACTAGCGTAAGAAACTCAAATTGCTGTTAGGTGTCCTTTCTTATTACCTCTTCAGAAGTAGGTGTACCACAAAAAGTTATCCATTTTAAGTTAAGGAAAAAAGGTCTTGGCACACATTGAAATATTTACAAATACCCCTCAGTGCCTCTCTCAAATGGGCAGCATCAGCAGGATAGTTATCCTACCTACAAAACATCTCCTGGGACTTAGCTGGACCAAACAGACGATGGCTATGTGGACGTTTCAGCCCGAGAACACTGGGAAAGCCACACACGTGTAGAAGTTCTGTCACATAAACTCTCCAGTTATCCAGTGTGGACAACATGGACTGCATGAGGCTCTGACTCAGAGCAGGGAAGTCTAATTTAGATGTACTTTATGATCACCACTACTCATTGCTCTGCATTCCCTGGTGTTAACTTATAGAACACAGCCTGCAGTCTAATTCTTGTAAAACATCCCTGAGCAGAGGGATTTGGATGCTCTCTTTTCTTGAAATATAGTTTACCCACTGCAGACTGTACTGTTGAATTATGCAAAAGAAATGCCAAAAAGAGACAATAATAATGCAGAATGAGGGTAGAATGCCAAAAGAAAATAATTTTCTTGAACAGCAGTGTCACGTATAATCCTATAAGCTATTCTTCAGTAGAAAATTGAAAAAAAAAAAAAAAGGAAAAAGCCCTGATATAAAAGAAACTAATTATATATTTCTACTGAAAACCAACATATGACCCAGAAGATACCTGCATTTATATTTGTTAAAAGTCATCTCCAAGTTTTAGTTTGAGTTTTCTTTAATGAAATCTTAAGCTCTGACAAATGGTGAAGCTGAACATTTCTGTGAAATAGTTTGCCCTCAGAAAGCAACATGAGGGCAGAAGATAGCATATGATAAGAACAGAACAAAAAGATAGAATAAAACCCTCTTATTTTTATTACTGCTGCTAAACTGGCAAGTGACTTACTGTAGTTGGGAAAGCAACAGACTCCCACAGAAGTAGAATAAACATTAAATTGATGGCACTGAACGATTCATGACCTCATTTTATGTGATGTAGAAATCTGGACATAAAGTCAAAATACAGATTACCTCCCTTGGAGAAGTTGCAGAGAAAAGCCATTATGAGGAAATCCTTCCTAAAGGAGAAAAACATAGGATTTGGTAATGTGGGAATTCACAATATTCTATAAGAAGTGAGATGTAATTTTTTCCAGACAATTCAGAACTCTTCAAATGTATGGCACTGACATTTCTCTCCCCACTGAGCTTACCAGACTCCTTTTTATTACCCCACAGGGGTATTTTTCACTTAGTATGCACATAATTCCTATAAACTTTACAGGATTTATGCTCCTGCATCAAAGATGGAATAGATATCCTTGATCTTACGTCTACGTATTCTTAGTAGAGAAACTAAAAACAGGTCGAGGATAAACTTTGCTAGCTCTGTAGTTTATTGTCTGAATCACAAGCGTGGTAAGTGCAAAGACATTTACGGGGGAAAAAATGAAACCACAGAAAAGGAAAGCAAGACAATTTAATATACTACAAGTACGACTGAGATATTAACAGATTTTGATTGTTAATTAAAAAAAGCCTAGTTCCAAAATATTGTTTGTTTTCCTGAGAAGTAAAAACTTTCAAATATTTTTGGTTTTCACATTTTCAGCCACTTTTTAAATTGTGTGTTTTTCTAATGGTTTTGGTCAAACTGAATACACATTCATTCAGGAATATCAAGTTCAAGCAAAAATTTAGCACTTATTGCACAAAAGGTACACATAAAATAAAATAAAACAGAGTGTAGTGAAATACTACTAATTTGCACCCAAGGAACTTCGATAATTCAGAACACAGAGGAGTATAGTATATGGCAGCTCTCCATGTTGTAAGGACTAAGGTATGTAACATTACTAACAAAAAAATTGGAAAGTTTTTTTTTAATATAAATGGATTGTGTGTAGAAAAAAATCATAAAAGGCTATTACTTTTTATTACACTGTAGTAATAAGTACATTTTACTTGATTAATGGCCAAAAGAATAAAAGCTATAAAACAAAAACCTCAAAGAGACAAATAACTGTTCATGTGTATGCATGTAGAATCTTACCCAAGGTGGTCAAGTAACAGTTACAGTAGCTGCATTTACAGCAATATTAGAAGATGAACGGGCATCTGAGATGAAATCCAGCAATAAAGAGTTCCTGCCAAACAAGCAATTCCGAAAAACATTCATGTCAAGGCAGTTCTTGTGAGGTTGTCTGTTGCTTTCTTTCATTATAGGGAGAATGGCCACCCCTTTTCCCCAAAAAACTGAGAGAAGTATCTTGCACTGCTTGCTCTTCTAACTAGACTGTAGCAGACAGTCCTCTTTCATAGGAGAAGGCAAGTGGCAAAACCCTGGGTCATGAAGAAAAGGCATATTGCATCAAGAACCACCTTTATTTTGGGAAAAAAATAAGGGACAAAACGAAAACTGAATGTGTGGGATTCACACTGGTTTAAAGACGTACACTGTACCGCGGACTTAGGCTTAGTAGATACAGATCCAACACGTAACAAGAAAGCAAGATATGCAATAATAGCTGGTGTAATTATATATTATTACAATATAATATATAATTAACAATAATACCTTCTCCAAGGTGTGGGACACACTGATGTCTCCTGTGAACAAACAGGTTGAACCTAAATGCTCCTAGCAGGGTAAATTTCATTAAAAGCACACTTCATTTAATTCACAGGTAATCAAACATTATCTGGTATCTGAGGTACTAGGCAAACAACTTAATCACTGCTGGCATTAGGAAAGACAGGGTGAAAAGGATTTAATTTAATTATGAATGCAAGTATTTTACTTTTTGAATTTGAACTTCTAGAAGTTTTACCACACGCTGTTTTACACTGACATTGCATTGACTTACATTCTGTACATGACAGTCAGGGTTTTAACCTGCCATTTTTTCCAGTCACAGTCTAACAAGTCTTTGTCACTAAAGAAACTGAACTTGAATATCACGTACTTAATGAAGAGACACAATTTGTTACTCAAGGATTTACTATTTACAGCGATTGATTAGGATAACTGCATGTTTACTTTCATGACTTTGTGACTAGGCAAAGGGCTGTATTGACTACTTTGACTCGTAGTTTAAGCTTCTCGTTTGTGTTGAGTTGGGAAGGACTTGCTCAAAGGTAAAAAAAAAAAATTGAAACTGTAAGTTCTTTATTTTCATACTAATATGGTATTTTTCTTCCTCTTTTATCTGCACTTTACTTATGTTACTGAGGAAGAGTTAATGTTTTTTTCTATATATTACTGACAGATCTTGCAATTTAGAGACAAGGCTGCAGAATATCCCAAATTAATGACTGTCAGGTATCATATTTAAAAACATTTTTAAAGTCTACAAATACAGTATGTGTTGCTACCATCTGTTCTTGAGCAACGTTTTACAAAAGCCACGGAGTTGGCTGACCCTGAAAGCTGACAACTTCAATACTAAATCTTATCAGTCCAATGGCTGAAGAAAGTGAGGGATGCCATATACAAATGCTTTGCCTTTACAGGGGAAAGCTAAGCTGAATGAGCTAGAAAAGCTACTGTCTGGACAGAGAAATTATGCTTGTCAAACAATTAAATGGTGAGCAAGCTTTGTCAAAGAAGATGAACTCATGTCCTCATTAATCTCTTCCTACTTCCCATTTAACCCTATTTCTTGAGAAGAGCCGTTCTGATGCAACAAAACTATTTTGCCAATGTGATCTCTATGGAATCCCTAAATAAGCTATTAGATTTGGACAGTGACTTACAGTTTAGTAAAGGGCTAAAGTATGTAACATTACTAACAGAAAATCAGAAAGTGTTATTTCATATAATTATATAGATAGATTGTGTGTAAAAAAATTCATAAAATCACAGTTTCTTTGAAAGTACACTGCTTTGCCTTTTTTTTTTTTTCTCCCCCCTCCTGTCAGCCTAAGCAGCTTGATTACAATCAGGAATGGCCAGACTAGAAGCTGCTAACAAGATGGTCATAATAATTCCCTTCCCTTGTTCCTGCTTTTGCCTCTGTGGGTAGACTAAGGAGGGGGAACACTTTTAGGACAGGCTTTTAAGTTCACCTATTCATTCTCATAATAACTGATCAACATGAACAACAGGAAATGAAAATCCAAGCTGAAAGGTAACCTTTGTTGAAAGTACAGTTCTTAGGTTCTTTAGTCCAACACATTTTAACACACAAAAATGGGAATCAGTAGGATTTCAATGCTGGGTTTTGTAATAATCAAAAGAAGTGTTTCTCTCTGTGAAGTATAACCATTTTAGGGAAAGACGTGCAGAACTACATTAGTTTTAAGTAATCTCAATGAAGGAAGTCTAGACAGTTCAGGGTGCTTAAAAGTTTAGTTTAGAAGCAGCAGTTATTTCAAAGAAATAATCCTCTGTAGAATATATAACCAATTAAAAAACCCTACATATCATATTTTATATAATAAGCAAGCATATAGATAAATAACGTGAGGTTTTCAGTGTTTCAGAGCATGTGATATGAAAATACGCAATACACAAAGACTTCAAAGCTACAAATTTTATGTGAAATTTGTCAAAAGCCCCTCCAGTTTTGAAACAAGAGTAATTTTTAATTAAAATAACAATTTTTATTAAAATTTTATTAAAACAAAATATTTATTTTTCTATTAAAACATAATATGTTTTAAAGGGTTCTTTTAATTGGCCTGCTGCAGGCTGCTGGTAGAGAGGAAGTCCAAGAATGTGTAATGGAAAAGGGTTGTAAATGAGATATTTCTCAGGTTTTCTCACAAAAAGCTTACAGATTGAAAAATGTCCTTTACCACATTTTTACTAAAATAGGAAGCAAGCTTCCTTTCCAAGCACTCCAGTGTAGTATGATCTACGTGTCTTATTTTATTTTACAACTGGGCATGACTACTTTGCCAGTAGCTTCCAAACACCTAATTATTTTCAAGATCATTTATTTTCAGAATATCTAAAACCAAAGCCATGTTTAAACTCATGTCTTGGAGATTCATCATGCTTGGATAGATAAGCAATAAAGAGAACTCTAACCTGAATATAATTTTGAGACTCTGAAATCTATAGCTATGTTTTATAATTGTCTTTTCTTTGTGTCACCCAAAGGGAGAAATTATTAGATAAAAGTACTGTAAAGTGGTTAAGGTGGTTGGATTTTCAATGATTTTGAGAAAAAATTCCTACATTTTTAGATTTATGGTAGGATCAATGACAGCTAAGGTTTTTCCTTTTAGTTAGCTATACCCTTTTTCAAAATTAAATCTAAATTTCACAGTTCATGGAAAAAAATTCTCTCTTCAAGGATGTTTCCAGGTGCCTTTGTTTTGTCCTGCAAGATTTTATGGAAGAAAAACTAAGAGAAGAAAAACAGAAAGGCTGTCAAGCTATTTTACAGCACTATATATATTAAGTCACTCAAAATGATATCATCATCTTCCTTGGCAACTTTCCAAAGACTCATAGAGAAATCATGCTAGTGTCAAATCATCAAATAGAAGCAGAGGTAGACATAAAACTAATCATACCAGCAATCTCATATCATAATTTAAAAAATAACTTAATAATTTGCTTAACTTGTTAATAATCAGCCTTAACAACAACAAAAACCCCTTCCAAACCAACAATCAGCTAATAGCATTTGATATAAAGTACATTAACATAGATGCTCCTCTGCAAAACTTGGTTGTACTGAGGATAGTGCAGCAGACGCCTGGAAAATGAAAATTTAAATTTGAATTTCTCTAGAGCTTCAGAGTTAGTTATAAGTACTACATTTCTAGTGATTTGATCTTTATCTTTGTAGTTATTTGTTAAATTCTTTGCCAATAGATGTAAATTTGAGAAGCAGAAATCATGAGTATTTTTTTTCCAGGGGAAATATTTCTGTGCTTATTTAAAAGAAAATACCCAGGTTTTCAGTTTAACCTTGAGGTAAACAGCAAAAATTTTGCTATTTTGTTTAGATTCATGTTAGATGGAATAAGTGGCAACCAGTTTTCCACACCACATGTCAAGGAGCAATCTCCATAAAGCAGCAGAGGAGAACTACCTTCCTCCTCTTGTGGTCACTTGCTCCTTTAGGAAGAAGTCTTCCTGTGTACAGCAAAGAAGCAGATGGAGAGAAAAATTTCTTTGGGATGGAAGACACTGAAATTAGTTGCAATTCAGAAGTCAGTAAAACTGGGAATAAACTCGTGAGAAGAAACAAAGTGGTTTGGGTTGGAAGGGACCTTAAAGACTATCTAGTTCCAACCCCTCTGCCACGGGCAGGGACACCTTCCACTAGACCGAGTTGCTCAAAGCCCCATCCAACCTGGCCTTGAACCCTACCAGGGATGGGGCATCCACAGCTTCTCTGGGCACCTGTTCTGGTGCCTCACCACCCTCACAGAAATCATACACAAAATAATATGCTTGCTAAGATTTACTTACAAAATCTTTTATTCCTGTTCTGTTTCACCTTGAGTTTTCTTTTTATAGGTGCTTTAAAAGTGAGCTTCTTGAAAGTATTACTCATTGCCTGTTTCTGTTCTAATAAAACCTGGCTTTTGCAGGTAAGAGCTCTTCCTCTGCAGCACCTGCTGTTTAAAATAAGGGAGAGGTTAGGCTAAGCTATTTCTGCATGCCTTTTGCAAATGTCAAGGCACATTTTGTTAGTATCCCGAAGCAGAATGTTTGTTTTATTTCTGTTTCCTTGTCTCCAGTGTACTTTTTTTGTTGTTGTTCTGTTTTTTAATTATTTTATAGCAAGACAATTTTTATCTGTTTCTGCCAAAGCTACCCTCACATGTATTAACAGTCAGGTTCCAAAAAACCAGAAGAGAATATTTTATACAGAAATAACCCCAAGCCTGTTCAATCTTATGCTAAATAGGATTTGATCAACTTTTAGACATATGAGCAAATAAGATTATTATTTTTAATATATTTTAATATGTTCAAGAAAACATACTATAAAGGTAAAATTCAGAATTCTCTGTCTTGAGAAGTCACATATTTTAGTTATATAAATGTTTACCTGATTTTCTTTCTGTATCTGTCACAGTGTAGAAAAGACAGGAAATTTTCCTGATTGTCATAGGTCTATAGAGAAGAATGATGAAAGTGAAGTGAACATAAATCCTGTTTCGCTAAGTATGTAATTTACTAGTATGCTAATTTTTCTGAGAAGTTTGTGTAGGAAATTCAAAAAGAACCAGGGATTTATAGCAGTAATGTGGGACTGGCTGAATTGCCTCTAGAAGAAGTATTAAAAGATTTAAACAAAAGATTACTATAGCAGAACTATTTCTTCTTTGTCACAAGCCCTGGAGAATTTTTTCTTAAGGAAAGAGATAAAATTAGTCATTAAGCCCTCAATTACCAATTCCATATTAGAAGCTGAGTAAAGACAGAATTGGATGATTAATTTCTAAATTTTTTATAGGATCGATGAAAGGACAAGCAAAGTTTAAGTTTTATGAGACTAGGATTGACTTGGGTCATTAGAGGTAGCTGATGGTGTTGGCAGGACTGCTTTAAACCATCTCTGGTTACATCTACAGTGACTTGCTATAACTGTGCCAAACAGGACAAGCTTGCTCCTTGCTGAGCTCCATTAAATCCATACTGTCATTCAGAGAGGCCTCAGCTGCAAATGTACCACTCTTCATAGTCCCAATCGATGTTAGGGCTGCCTTCAAGCTATCTGCTCATGGCACCAGCACTGACTATTTTCCTAACAGTAATATTGCCGAAAATAACGTCATATAGACAGGAGGTTGCCAAGTAGAATAAACTTAGGGTGTGAGCAAACTCAGAAGAAAAGCTTCACTCGAGAGGGAGTGGGCAGGTGGAGGAGATTTGTTTTTACATATTTTTTTCCAATCTAAACAATATAATTTATTCCTTAAAATATTGGTGATTATAGTATATATGCTGATAAAAATTACACTGGCCAAATAAATTCCCATTCCCTTAAAGAAAATTCAGCAATAAAAACCAGAACCCCCTCCAAGCTCTGGAAATTCTTGGATCCCACTGTCAAGAAAAATAATAGACATTACATGGTCTCCATCCTGCTGTCACCTTCTGCACTGTCAAAGACACTTTTGGTACTGTAGATGCCTGAAGAATAGGCAAGCCTAGAGTCAGGGTTATGCAATTAGGAACCCATGATGGATTATACCACCTATATTCATTATATCACCTATAACTTCTTTTAGTATAATTTTAATAGTTTCTATTTCTGGAACTCAAACTCAGAATTCAGACATGAGTAGCAATAAACTTTAATAATTAGTCAACATTTACTTTTTTGATAACAAAGAAGAAAATAATTTGGAATATGAAGCTCCATGAAAATGGGATTAGGTGGGAGTTAGCCTAAGTCTTAGGTCTCAAGAACAGATGGAGAAGAGACTGAAGTCCTTACTTGCACTAAGTGTTTTAAATCCAATAAATATCCTCAAGGACTTTGTTTTATAATAAGTTTTGCAGAAGATACAGTTCTTTATAGTGAACTGCATTTCAAGGTGAGGTGTTTCAATTTTAGAACAGAGTTGTGTTTTAAAGGACATCCATATCCACAGTTAAAAGACCTAGTTTATTTTGCCTTTTTCAAAAGAGAGTTGAATGTGCATTATTACTCCATGACCTTATATGGAGTTGTGGACAATTACTTATAGATAAATGGGGAGAAACTCATATGAAATAGAATCATAGAGTCATAGAATTGTTTGGATTGAAGTAACCTTAAAGATCATCTATTTCCAACATCCCATCCTTGGGCAGGGACACCTTTCACTAGAACAAATTGCTCAGGGCCCTATCACATCTGGTCCTTAGATATATTCATTTTTAGGGGTTTTGGCAAAACATTGCCAAAAATGGAACACAAAACCAAACCAATACAATTACCATCTATAAATGTTTGTTATCTAGTTAAGTCAATATATATTTTGATCATGATATTCATTATGCAGACAATTAAGAAAAACTTAATTAAAGAATATAATTAAAATAAATTAGGAAGTTCCATAATTCATGTTGGGTCAAAAGAATATGAATTGCAATTGAAACCAAAGTGTAATTCATCTTATTGCCAAGGGTGTTTTCACCTAATACATTTTATCCTTAGCTATTTGTAAAGCAGAGTAGCTTTATTAAAGAACTTTGAAAGCACATATCATAACTTTGCCTTGGTCCAAAGATTTATCTTTTCTATTACTTAACAGAGAATAAATATTTCTGCATATTCAAAAATATTGCAGTAACTAAGATTTAAAAAAAAAAAAAATGTAATAGATTCTATGATTTCACACAAAACTTATCCATTTCATTTCTCAAGAATTCAAATACACTATTTTTGAAGATACATTTGTCAACTGCAGGTAAATTTTCCACCATAGCAATTTTAGCTGTCTAGATAGTATTCCTCTTGTTCCACATATAATTATGTCAAGCAAGCAGTGACACGTAGAAGTACAAAAGAAGCTGGATCCAAGTGCACGTATTTATCCATGTCTGTACAGCTATGCAATATATATAGAGATTCTTCCATGAAATCATACTTCAGAGAACCCAAAGTTTATAAATTAGCTATTTAGAAAGAGTATTGTCTTGATCTCATTCCCTTCTGCATAATTATTAGGATGGAAACTTAATTCCACGACCACAGCAGTCCTGTACATCAAAAGGTTAGTACTCAGCAGTGACTTTACTGATTTTTCTCTTTCTTCAGTTTGCAAGCCTTAGATCTTTACTCTCGACCTTGNTCTGTTTCTCCCCTACACTTTAAAAAAAAAAAAAAAAAAAAAAAAAAAAAAAAAAAAAAAAAAAGTCTCTCCCCACTGACTACTTTTGTGAGATGATTTAACACAATGATGTTCATTTTGTAGATGGGTCCAAAGACAGAGAAGGCACAGGTCTTTTATTATCTTCTAAAAGAAAGGAATTTAAGAATGATTCTATTTCAGTGTTTGCTGCCAAAAAATCTTTAAGGACACAGACATAAGAGATTAGGCTAAAACTTGTGTGAAGGATCGGTAAAAGGCTAAGCAATGATTTTATCTGCACAGCTGTAAGAATACAAAATTTCCACATGTCCAACTAGGCAAAAACAGGCTTTGAACTGCAGAAAACAAATGATGATATACAGAAGGCTTTTCCCAGCATAATATGCAGGTATAGAATGTATTTAACTCTGGTTGGAGTTTTGCAATTTTTCTTCTCAAACTCTACTCAGCACATAAAATATGACATTTCTTTCAGTCTTAGAACTCATATTTTAAACTGTAAGCCCATAAGATGAATTCTGATTTTTTTCAAATCCTAGGCCCAAAATGTAAATCTTTTGCAGCTTCACAGTGCCTGGAAAATTGAAATAATTTCCTTAAATTAACCAGTTTGCAGGAAAAAAACCCAACAGAACCATTTTTGTGAAGCTGTCCCCAGGAACATTTAATGCAAGGGGCACCATCTCACATAAGATGTTTGAGGAAAAATATTTTATAATCCACTAAAGTTACAGACTGTTGGGGAAGATGAAACAGGAAAGCCTTATAAATATGACTGCCTGGCAAAAGATGCTGAGAATATGGAAACTATAAGCGAGATTGTAATGAAGGCAAGCTCTGAGATACCAAGTCTTAGTTACTGAACAACTGGAAAACAACAGTATAGCCAGCAGAAGGTAATCCCCTTTTGATCGAACAATACCCTCTGCTTGCAGACAGGTCCAAGGGTCAGAACAGACCCTACCAGCTTGGCAGAAGGGGTCCAAAGAGTAGTTTTTAGGACTTAAAATGCAACACAGTATGGTAATGTAATGATTCTTATAGGCTGTATGTAAATGCTATAGGATTTGTATCTTGTACTAGATTGGTTAATAGAAATTAGAATATTCAGCACAGAAGAAGATTTATAGTATTGTAAACGAGAACCTCGCTATTCTGACTTTTGCTCTTCTACTTCTCTCTTCTCCTCTCTTGTGCACTTACTCTCGAGTGCACCTCTTGCTCTCTCTTGCATTCCTGCCCTGCTTCGAGCTGCGGCTGGCAGCTCCAAGCAGGGCCCCTGCTACCACGCCCTTCACAATAAACCTCGTGCTCAAAGACCTATCTTCAGAGATCTCTCGTCTCTAGCCGTCCCGACCGTCCAAACCATCAGAAGATCTCACAACAGACCCTAAGTGAGCACAAGAATACCAGTACTGTCAACACGACTGAAAGGGAGCTTTGGGCACCGACGTGGTAACTTCAAAGATTTACGCAAATATTCAACAATAATATGACTCAGAATCAAGAAGTTTGGAAAAGTGTTCTGGATGTGACATTCTGGAGGAAACTCAGAAGGAAATGCCATTGCCTTACGTGGAATAATTCCTTCTGTATGACAGAGTGTGAAGGTCACTGTGACAGAAAGCTTTATAGCACGGTATTAGGCACATAATGTGTAACAATGCATACAAAATCCTGCCCTTCTTCACATTATTTCTGATTTAATGCTTTGGTATCAAACTTACATCTCTGATAACTAAAAAAAAGAAAAAAAAAAATTAAATAACATTTCCACTGAGAGCCCCTTGCACTGCATTTAGTAAAGCAAGGTTTTGCCCAGAAATTCAAGACTTGCATTGCAACAGAAACAGTAATCAGTTACTTTGCATTTAAACAAGTAACTATTAGGTAAAGAAAGGAGATGGCATTCTCATATTGGCATGTTACATCAGATACTTTAAAATTATTCCCATAGAGCTAGTCAAAAGCTTTGGACACAGGGAGTCTTCAGAAACCATAAACGCAACTGCAGGTGAGACCAAAATTAGATTAGGTTTCAAAAATTATGGATCTTGTTGTCCAGCTGATCATTTATTTACAGTCATATTTTTAAAACACTCTTGACTCCAAATCAAATTTGTGAGTGCCAAGGCTGGCGCCACTGCTCACAGGTTATTATAATTGGACAAGACAACCTTATTTGAGGCACCCAAATCTAGGGAATATCAATGTACTCTAAAATACATGTTTATATCCAGCTATTTATGTGTGTATATTACATAGATACACGCATATTACATGTTTTGTAATATATATTGTATACATATTACATCTATGTAGTTTCTAAAGTATTCATATTACATGCAATATATAGTGCAGAAAATTGTGTATATTTAAACGCTGCATACATAATTCTGAAGGCTATGCTAAATGCAGAAGAAATTGTGCTGATTTCGTGTGGGGTAAAATTAACACAGACCTAGACGTTATCAGGACCGAAAAGTGCTTTCACTGCAAAGATAATCAACTCTTTCAAGAGTTTCCTGTCAAATATTTATATAGTCGTCTGTATTCACGTGTTACTATTTCAACTTGACAGACCCAGAGGTCCCACTCACTTGTAAGACCTTTTGTTTAATAGTAGAATAAGAAGGTGAACAAAAGATAAAGACCTTTCATAGCTCTGAGTACTACCTCAAATAACAACTACATATACAAGAAAATTACTCATTTTCATTTCCACTGTAAAGTTTGTGCAACCAAATTTCACATGCTTTCACTTACTCCAGTTGCGATGTTTAATTTAAATAGATATTTTTTAAATTGTGTACAGCAAATATGGTCTCACAGGTTGACCTTGATAGATGAAAGAAACCATATTCACCAAATAAACTTCCAGTTTACCACAAATTTTTATTATTCCAAAATAACTTTAACTTACATTGTATACTAATCAGCTTAATCCAGTTTAAATTCCCAAAGTCATCCAGTCTGAATAGACAGTGTTCATCAACACTTACATCTAAGAGTGCCACAAATTTGAGCAAGGAGGAAGCAGCTGGCTCTGCTGAAATATCTGGTTTTAAAGTTCCACTTTTCGTTTACAGCTTCTTGTAATTCTTTCTTCTTTCAATATGGATTTATGAAAACAAGATGCACATTTAGCCTGCATTATTTGCCCTTGATTTAATTCTTCAACCAGAACATTTCTTGTGCTCTAATCCCTACTACTAAATCCACTAAAGCATTTTATAGTTCTGTGGTTTTGTTCGCCTTCCCAGAGTGTCTGTGTGGTATCATTCAGTCCCTCCACGTTTTTAAAACAAGAGAAGATAGCACTTATACTTTTTCTAAAGAGTATAAAACCACATGACTACTTCTTTTTGTAAATGCACATTAAATGAAATCTATATTAGACGATGATCTAACAAATAAAACTGTTCAGGTTTCAAAAGAGCTAAAAGGGGAACACATTCTTAGTTCTCTTCTCAGCTACATTTTATCTTATATAATGAATTCAAACTGTAAAAAGAAACATATAATTAGATTACTGTAGCCACTTATTGATATTTCCTTGACTCACCTTATTAGAATGGCTCCAACTTCAGTCCTCAGGCCATACCAGACTCCTCTGCATTAAAAACAAAGAAACAAAATGTTCCTTTTCTAATATGCTGTATTTCAATTGTTTATAGAACCAGTCACACTAGAAAGACATAATACTAACTTTTTAAAATAAGCTCTTGATGCAGTTATTTCCTTATAAACATTAAAAAACAGGAGTTTTAGAAGAAAGAAAACCATAACACATTAGAAGAAAGCGCACTCTGATGATATGGACTACAACAGCAACAGGTAGGTTGTCTGTATGCTGTATATGAATAATTAAAAACCTGAAATGGCCTTTATAGCTAAATCCCTGATGCAGAAAATATCAGTAGATGAAATTGTTCCCACATGCTATGTTAATGAGATTCACCTGTAAAGCAAATCCAACTGATTAATACCTGCTGGTTTTGAATAAAACACAGCTCTGATGATTAGCACAGCTCCTTTTTGTTCCTTAGAATTACCTTAAGGTACTGATACTGTGAGTCTTGAGGAGGGCTAGGAGCTTCCCAAAATGTGGTGCATGCAGTGTTTTGAATAAATTTTTAATCAAAAGATGAAGGGGAGAAAACCCTTCATATTTTTACCTTCCTCAGTAGAATCTTTATAGCATTTCATCACTATGAAGAGCTTGAAGATATGCTGCTTAATGCATTTATCATGCTGTCAGAATGATCTAGTTCACTTTTTCCTCCCGGCATTCAGCCATACACTAGGCATTATGTACATATTCCTTGGTTTCGAAGCCAGGTATTTTCCAGCCAGATACAGGTGTCCAAGGGAAATCTAAGGCTAACTTTCAGCAGAAGGGATGGTACATCAGTGAGATGTATGGAAAAGCTGAACATGCATCCTGCAGAACATATTTCTTTTGCTCCTTGGCCAGTACATTATCCCAGCAGGCTCAGGTGAAAGTACTTTATAGTAACAAGTGAGTGGATAGGGAAGTAGGGTAGGGACTGGCGGATTAGTGGCAAATCCTCTTATCTGCTCAGCAGAGCAGAGCAGTGATGCTACTTGCACTAACAGGAAGTATTCTAATTGCAAACACACACTATTTTATAATGCTGATGTTCCTGTGCACACATGCATACAGTTTGAGCATCCAATTTTGCCTCATTTTTACAGCACTCTATAATCATCTCAATGTGACTTGAATTGAGGCACGAACAGGTAGGATATTTATTTTGGCCTATGGAAAAAGGTTCTATTTTTTGTGGGTAGACATGTACAATCATGTGAAAAATACCGAAAATTCCTTTGCTTTGGAGGCAGTCCAAATTTACAAAATTAAAAATTCAGAGCCACCGCAAAAATTTGCTTAGAGGATGCCTGGAGGGATTGAACTTATCTTTACCTTATAGTTGCAGCTGTCTCACACAGTTAAATTTAGTGAAAATTTAATTTAACTAATTTGTATATAGTTATGAGGTACTTGGCTTTCTATTTTTTAATTTTCTTTTCTGACGATTGGTCAGAGAACTCTATGTGGAAAAACTACAACATGCTGACCTCTGGTTTTTGTCTATACTTAGAATATTTACTGACATAGCTTTAAGTTCCTGGAATTAAAAATAATTTAAAAATAAATAAAAATTACAAAAGCAGCTACTGTATATCCATGAAACTTCCCAAAATTGTCATCTACCTTGAACTTTGTGTTGTAAAGAGTCTATGAAATCCATGGCAACCACAAGCAACAGGTAATGAAGGAAAATAGGAGTTTCTGTTTGCCTTATCCTATTATTTCTCTTATAACAGATAGTAATCTTCTTGTGTTTATGCAACAATAAAGTCAACTATCTTTTGTTAGTCATCTCTAAAAGATGAGTTATTAGGTAGTAATATTCCCCTTTCCTTTCTTAAGCAGGTGGGCCATTTTATAGTCTGTATTCATTATTCTTGATCAGTACAGCACATTCACAAAGGAAGTTATGATCTTCATACAGGTAAAGAAAAATTTAAGTTTGCATGAAAGCGTGGTCATCTCCAATATTTGTTAGTGTATGGGACTTGAATGTAGGCAAAGCATGGTTTCTGTTTGTTCCAGGGTTAGGGTAATTTTTTATTGTTAAATCTCCTCCATAGCAACATAACATTCTGGATCACCTGTAACAGCTTCCCAGTAACATTATGAGACCAAATACACTCATAGAACTTTATATGAAAACAAGCTTGCACGGGCAGTTTTATGACAGTATATATAGTACACACTGCACACCATTTGCTTTCACCTCTGTTCTTAGTTGTAGGCTATATGAAGAATTACAGAATAATTGGTCTGGCTTCTATCAAATAGACAGAAATGCAGTGTTGAAGAGCTGGCCATATTCAATCCCTGATGAAAACCAAGAGACTGGAAGATCTGTTCCATGCACATTTCCTGCACAGGGGGACTTGTCTATATGATTGGTCCTGCTCATTTTGATTTTCATAGTACATTCGTACAACCCAAGCTGGTTTTGACCTCACAGATACTATAGTGGAGTGAACCAGGTTACTGTTAGTTTTGTGATTATTTCAGGAAGAAGGAGTTCAAGTTATGACTTCAAGTGCTAGATGGTGTGCCAAGAAAACTGCAAAGAAAAGAAGTAAAGAGGTAGGCCCTCAATAGAAGTTAAAGAGGAAAGATTTGGGTGGTTGATTGGCTGAAAGTGTGTCACAGGGTTTAAGAGCCCTCACATCCTATCAGGAAACATCTGGGGAGAAAGGAGAGAGCACCAGCCACTTTAGTTCTCTCTTCAGTCTAAACTTGCTGAGTCCCATGTCCCTTATCCTGATGCTGCACAGATGTTATAAGAAGATGCTTAGAGAGCCACACAGCTCTACAGTGTTTTTTCCTCTGCTCAAGAAATGATGAAGAAGGACTGAGAGCGGAACTGTGGGTTCAGGTTTCCATCTTACCTAACATGCCAGCCTACAGAGCTGCAACATCTGAAAGATGTACACCCCATGTCCTATCTCCTTGTCAAGAGCAAGCAAACACCATAAAAGTAATCGATCTCCAGCTGCAGGCCTTTCCCCTTGCAGCAATGCAACCATCGTGCCTGTGTATGAAACACACAATCTGCCTTCAAGGTTTTTGGGCAAATTGGAATATTACTGTTCTTCAGCTTAACAAAATGGATGTCTGTGTATTGAGAACAGTTGATATTTTCATCAATAAGAAACTGCAGCTGTGGAACAGAAGCTGTCACAAGGCATTGACCTGCTGCAACAGCACTACAAGTAAAGTTTGTATGAAACTGTAATGAACACAGATCAAGATAATGGGAATATGAATGCCGACAGAATGACTGTTCAGGGAAATTTCTTTTACATTTACAGTCTGATGTGTGTCATTATTCAGCATTCTAAAAAGAGGATAAGGAACATAACCAAAAAATCTGAACAATTGGTTTGAGCTTATTTTTTTATTGTCAGAAAGGGTTATCTCATTTGTCTCCAACAAAAATTTCAACAATTTTAAAACTATTTGCAGTCTTTCAAGTCACTGTTTATCCATGTTACTTAGCAGACTGTAGTATCATCATGAGGGTTTGGGCTATAAATTTAATGTATAGAAACACCTACGAGCTGGCTACGGGACCTGAGGAATCCAGTCCAGCTCTTGTGTGGATGCACAAGTAGACACCAGTATACACATGTAAACAATATATTCTCACTAATGGAGCTCCCCCCTGCTCAGCCAAACTGGGGAGGAGGATGAGTAAACTGGTACTTTCTGGGTTTGCATGAGTGTCCCGTGCATCTGCCTGTGATCTCTGTGGCCAGTTATGTATATAGGTGTACATGTTTATTTATGCATGTTGCATCTGTGTGCAGGTGTCTGCCAGCAACACATCTTCAGCCTTGCTACTGGTTGAATCTGGGGACATGGGGCTGCAGCAGACTCACCTTTCTCATTCTGTCAGATCTGGTATGATGTATTTTCCACAACCAATTAATTATATATAAATGTGATGAATCTTTCATCAATATACACTGGCACCTATTGTATCAGAGAAAGTCTGAGCTATATAGCAAATATCTGTTGGCAATGGCTATATCAGTAGCTTTGCAATCCCATTATCCCTGCTATTAGAGAGAACCATTAGCTTAAATGTGGAAAGCCTGCCTTTTTTTTTCTTCCAAATAATATCTGTATGGTAATGAAATTGCATCAGTCCTTCGTAATTTTGCTTGCTCTGGTGATTTTAATCTGCTATTGTCATAATTTTAGGTAGTTTGAATAAACAAATATTTGTGTAGAATACATAGTCAAAACAATTTTGGCTTCGTGGTTGCAAGGTAGATTATGAATGTACTAAATTCCAATACACTCCTCTCGCCGATGTTTTGTTCTTCCTGGTCGAATCTTTATGACTGCAATATTTTTGGTTTGAATTTTTTTTCCTCACAGACACACTGACTGCTCTTCAGCTTAGTTGGACTCAGTTGACTTTTTATTTTGCATATCAAATTCATTAATTACCACTCTGTTGAAGCTTTTTGAATGATGGTGCCTGTGATTTTATTGTAAAATTCAGTCTGGTCCACCAAAGCCAAGTTAATATTTTTCACCATCTGATAATGATGTGTGTTTTACTGATTTTCTATGTGTTACATAACCTGAGGATGTTAAAGAAGCTTTAGATTTCTAAAGAGATGAGTCTTCATTACTGGCCACACAAAGGATGATCTCCTGTCTTTAATTTAGTCTGTCAGTACTGCTCTTAGCTCCCTGAAACATCTCTGCTGTACAGCTTGTACAAAGGCAACACAAGTATGTTAAAGAATGTCTATTTTCTACTTCACAGCTTTGAACAGATTGAAAAAAGAAGATATTCTATGCCTTTTTAGCAGAAGAATATGCTGTTGTTTTGGCTGAACCCTGTAACACTTCAAAGCTTCTGTAATGCTTCAGAGCTTCTGCACAACCACTTTGCAAAATGGTTCAGGATACCTGCTTTTATAGACTTTTTAAGACAGGAACAGTGAGCATGTGTTATAGACAACTTCTCATTTTATTAAAAAAACCAGATGCTACCAGGAGCCCTTCTGCTCTTTAGAAGACAGCAACTCTCTGTTCAAGTGTCTAGAGCAACTCAGCAAGCAAACAATGGAGTGAACAAATTGAAGGGAAAAGCACCCTCCTACTCTGTAAGTATTTCTCACAATGCACTGCCACTCAGTGTTGACAGCTAAAGGACTCAACCTTGCATAGGTAGACTTAGGCATTTAAGGCTGAGGAGAAAGCTGATGGTTCTTGCTGTAGTTCTCTCATATGAAGCAAAACTCAGATATTCATAAAGTTTCATTTCAAAAGTTTCAAAAAGATAAGAAAAAAGAGAGTTAGTTAAGCAACAGGAATACAGCATCTATAGTGTCCTCATTTGCCAAGAGAAGACAGAAGATCATTAATGGAAACACATGAAATACTGGAATGGCACAATTTCCACCTCTCAGTGGGGTCCATGTGATGGGAAAAGAGGCAAGAAAGGACTGCAAGTGTGGAATCAGTTTCCTCTTTTGTCCATTGAATAGATACAGTCCTCTTCTATATCCTTCCATTTTATTAGGAATATAACTTTTACTTTTCAATTGAATTATATGCTCCGATATTTAAAATCCCACCCTAGTGACTTGAATACAATTAGTGGGAAGATTGTTTTTAAAATTCCCCCGTGAATGTGCCCAAAAGGAGGATCTATCTTTTACATAGTGTTGGACCATGAGACGTTAAATCTTCCTTTATTTTATGTGTATGTGGTTAACCTCCGGTTTCAAGGGGAAGAGTAGCCTTTTAAAAATGGTGATGGGTAAACTTTCACCATATGAGGTGACTGATAAATAGTCATAAATATGTGTATCAGAAAGAATCTGTAAATTACTGTCGCTTTTCATGTCCATGAATGCCTAGACCTACCTAAAAGATTTCCAGAGACTTTTGATCTGCATAATTTCTAGGTTTCTCTATCCTTTGGTATTTCAATAAATTATCACTCTTCCCCAAATCCTCAATAAACAGACTTCAAAATAATACAAATTGGCCTTAATTCTGTAAATTTATGTAAGAAAAAAAATAGCAGAAAAAAAGCCCAACCACCAACCAAATGCCACCTGGAAGTGGGCCTAGCCCTAAATGTGCTGTCTTTTAAGGCAAGATTGGTTTATCTCATTACCTAATTAGAAACTGACGCTGAATAACAAAAGTCCAGCTGAGAAAAGTACTCTTCATTGCAAATGCAAATGCTAGACTTAGTTTGCAGGTGCGAATATTTTGAAGTTTTGTGTAATGCCTTTGTTGTGGTCCTGGCAGGAGAAGGGGAAAAAAAAGCATGAATAAATTAAACAGATGGACCAGAAAAAAACCCCAGAAAACAAAGAAATTATGAGGAAAGCAGAGTACTGACACCAGTTTTGATACTGTCTTTAAAGCCACAATACCTTTTACTTGAAATCTTTACAGTTGTCCTCATTTTCAGTCATATTTCCATACACCTTTACAGAGTTTAGTCACTGTACTCCAGATTTTGTAAATGACAATCTCAACCAATAAATCAAACAGACCCAATCTTTCCATGACAATTCTATCAAGTACAACAGCAAAGGGTTCTCTTTTTTTTGTTTTCTTAATCTATTTATGCCAATATGATAAGGCTTTATGACAATAAAGTTTCCCTATTTCTGTTAGAAAATACAGTACACGTTTTCCCAAATTAAAAAAGGAAACAGAAGTTGGAAGCTCTCATTCAGCAAGAAGCCAAGGAAACACCCTGATTTTTTAGCCTGTTTTCCCCATCTGAACAGATGGTTTGTCTGTTGATGCCAAATGAGACTGTGTTGCTTAAGAGTAAGCTGAATACATGGCTATACCTGAAATACTACAAATGTGTATCTGGGGGCTGGGGGCAGAATTGTCAGCTACATTCTAGTCCTCTTGTGGGCTTCAAGGAGGGAATGTCTTTTACAGACATTATTGGAAACTAAAACAGGGTTTCAGAAAGAATAATCTTCTATGTAATATAGGTTTTCCTTTTGAGTCAAGGTTTTAAAAGGTTAAAATTTTAACTAAGAGGTAGAAGCAATTTGTATTGATTAGGATACAAAGTAGAAAAACAAAAGATAAGTTAATGATTATTAGATGCCTAAGCTAGAGCTAAGTAATGTATTATTTGCCATTATATTCTTGTTTTAAGTTT
>VZTI01003411.1:1256620-1276461 GCA_013397865.1 Struthidea cinerea
GTCTAGAAGACAAAAAAGGGAAAAACCAAAGTCCCAGGAAAACAAAGTTCAACTCTCCATCTCTCCTCCGGAGAAAAGGAGCCGAAAAAAAACTGGCTTAGACGCAAGAAGGGTACTCCCTCCGCTCTTGCTGCCGCAGAAGCGGAGGAGTGTGTGTCAATGTCCTTGAAACAACTGCTTTGAAAAGTTTGTTCAGTTTTTTTTTTTCTCTCTCCCCTCTCAGGCTCAGTTTAAAGGCACAGAACAGGCATAAAATTAATTTCTGGGCATAGAGTAACAATAGGGGATACACATCATAAAGTAACCCCAAGACAGCATATATGCATTTAATGATGAGGTTGTTGAATCAATCTTCAGGCTCTTTATGAAGAGGATTTTAACTGTCCATGCTTTTAAACAGACACATTGGATTGTGCACAGAAGACCTAAAATTTCAGAGACAATGAAAGATTTAGACCTGACATACCTCTGATGAGATAGCAATGATTATCTTTTCTATTTTACAACATTTATAGAACAATTTGGGACCTTTTCTTTTTTTCATATAAGTTAATATCTAAGAGCAAAAAAGTACAAAGCTGTAGTAGTGGAAATACATAGGATGCATGTAAAAAACCAGAAGTAATTCCTCCATTAAAATGAAATAATTTCTGGTCAGAATATTTTCAAATAAGTGACTTGCAAGTGACTTATGAAAGACATCAATAGATTAGGTGTTCACACTGTACATTACATTATACCACAGTAACAGATGTAATTTAACAGATAAATCCCACCCTCAGTTTGGATGGCAGATGAGGCAAAATCTGTGACTTTTAAAAAAAGGAAGAATGAAATGAGGAGTTTTAAAAGAAAGATTATGGAGAAAGACAAGATGAAATTATCTCATCTGCACAGTGGTCCTCAGTTGCTAATTGGGGATTGAGCAGGGTCTCTCTCTCCTGGAGAGAAAAGAGTATGAGTCTTTCAGAGCAGTGAACGCAGAACACTTCTTGAAAAAATCAACAAGTTAGAGAATGGGACAATGCCTTTGCCAGACACATATGCGAAAAAGAGTTATAAAACAGGACAAGACCTGACATTGAAATTTTCACCTGAACTTCATAAAGATTATAAAAGTAACAGAATGAAAATTTAATGTGTTAAAATATGATTTGAATGGATGGTTTTTCTCACCATTTTACAGCAGGAGTTTTTGTAACGCATTAATTATCTCTGAATCCAGTATATGACTTGGAGAAGATGCCTTAAGATGTACTTCCTTTACCTTAGCTCTTTATATGCTTTTTATAATTCTTTACATGCATTCTGAGGTCATCAATCTTGTGGAATTACTTACCTGCTCTAGTAATTAAAGTAAGGATTATATGCCCTCCCTAGGCATTTATATGACCTATAATTTATGGACATATGTAACAGAGTGAGACAAGACTTTATAGTCTCCAAGTCCTAATGTCAGGCTCCCAGTGGGTCAGACTCTTTCCAGGTTCCATTGACTCAAGAGAACTTTCTTTAAGCAGTAGGTCTGACAGAATGTGACTTAAAATGTAAATGCAGAAGTCCGAATTTCCATTTACAATAACTCATTTTCCTAAAGTTTAATATTTCAATTTTGCCAGCAAGGGGTTTATTTCATTTGTAATTTCTACTCTTTCTTCTTTTTTCATTTCCTTCAAGTTGTCTGAAAGATTTAATTTTATTCATTATTAAAAAATAAATAAAATGCTTTTGGAAAGCCTTTCCTCCGAAACACTGTGTAGCTCTGGCAACACTGAAGGTGAATTCCTCTGTTAACTGGCCAGAAGTGCAGCACTACCAGTTTAACCTGCTGGGATAAGGCAATATCTATAACTCTGAGGATAAATGTTTAACCCTGACTAAGAAACACATCTTATATAGCCAACAAAACAACTCCATCTCTTTTGCCCAATGTAATAAATACTGCTGATTCCGACAAAATATGAAGACCACTGCTTCTGTTGTGGACATGGTGTTATGAAACTTCCTTATTTGGACTACAAATGACTCTACCATGTATTTATTTTCTAACACCTGAACAGCATGGCGCAACTAGTAGAGGACAAAAGAAATTATAATTTTCCTCAAAATTTACTTTTATATATCAAAAAATTCAATTTAATAACATTGCCTTTTCTATTACAGGAAGTATGCATTACTGTTTGTTTGTAATTCTCGTATTTTTGTATGACAAAAAGTAATTTAATCTTTTGCTTCCGCAAAAGTTTTAGTCTGGCTTGCATCTTTCAATGTTTGTTTATGAAAAACTAGGTCTTTGTATCTGTATCACGCCACCTTTTTAACACTGACATGTCCATATATGGCATGCTTTTTATGCTGGCAAAATGTAAAAAACTTAAACTGTGACAACACCACAAATTTTTCCTTGCAATGAAATTATACTTGGATTTATTTTTTCATCTTATAGACAAGGAATAAGGCCAGTAACTTATACTCGCCCGGGAAAGGGAAAAATGCAAAGAACAGGCTTACTTTTAGAAACTTCACATTAATTTTCCTCACACATCCCCTACAGTGAAGTTCAAATGCTACTATGTTGTGCTATAGTCACTTTGCCAGAAGAAGTCAATGCTGCCCCTGGAGAGAAAGACAACCAATATTTTGTGGAAGTTGTGTGAAGACTCTCAGATAAAAGGCAGCAGTTACTGGAAGCACTTTCTTCTTTTTTTGATGGTAACACATATAAAGGACCTTGAAAAAAAGAGCAAGAGACACCAGTAAATTCTGAAAGAATCTACAGCTGTCTATAGTTTTGCTCATTGGGAATAATGAAGAAAAATGAGTGCCGTTACATGAGAGACAAACCTTTATATGTCAGATGTTTGCATTCCATCTGAAGGAAATGTCTTCTCTAAAAATACAGAAAGATCAGAAAGTAAAGTATTCATTGAGGAAAAACTCTGAAGCCTCAGCAGAAGCTACAAAAACATCAATCACTCTGCCTCATTTTTAGAGGCTATCAGTCAATTAGAGGCAAAAAGGAAATGTCAAAGACTGTTCTTGCTGTAGCCTTTTTATAGATGCATCCCATGACACTCTCCTGTCTTCTGCAAAGGCCATGACTTCAAAGATATTGTAGGCCATATAGTTACCAGTACTCATATGGGAAATAGACAATTAGCTAAGAAAACTGCTCTCATCATCGATTTTGGGAAGATAAATGTTTTTAAGTGTGTTTATGTAATGATAGATAAATAACATCTACCTGAACTAAAAGTGCTCCATCTCCCATCAGATGTACATGAAGGATGTGGAGGGGTTCCCTTTTGAGAAGTGGTGGGGGAAAAATGAACGAATGAATAACAGAAAAGATCATTTGGGGACACAGTTAAAACCTGCTGTAAAAAAAAGTCAGAAATTCTATTTATATCTCCCGATCTCCCAGACTGGAAGAAGGGAAATGAAGAATGTTGTAGCTTCCCTCTAGTACCCTGACAGTAAAAAAAAATTACCTAACAAATTAATAGTTTAAAAATGCCTCTGCTCATAAAATAGCAACATTTGTACTGATCTGTACCTTACAAAGTTCTCCAAATTCAGGAAGCAAAGGGAACTAAGGAGAAGAATGTTTGTCCCTTATTCTGCTACTTTGCAAGTAAAAGCAGTCATGATAATAGATCATCCCTATTTGGTTACAACACAGATGGAGGGTCAGGGCACGTGAACAAAGCTCTGACAAATATACTGAGTACTGATGTATAAATCCCCCAGTTTCTACCGTATGATATTTCAGCTTTTTATCTGTATAATTAAAAAACCTTTAAAAGTGATTGTGAGCTAGATAAATCAGTGCCTGTCACCCCTCTGCTGAGCTTCACAAATAAAAGGCATAACAGAATTTCACAGATATTTGCAGTAATGACACATGGGCAAGGACCTTGCTCATCAGATGGAAAATGCAAAGCTGTTTATTGCTCAGTCAGAATTCCTTAAATACCAGCCCCCAACAGGATATAACATCACATAAACAGGAAAGATGTTCCCCACAGTGTCTCCCAATCACCTGGGGTATTGCACAGATTTTACCTATTATGGTAATAGGTAAACAATACCCTATAAGGCCACAAACTACAATTAACACTTCTCATAGGCCCAGTCTGTCCATAAACACACAATCCTCTCTCAGTCCGGCCCCAGTGACCTGGATGCACTCCCAGGGTCACCTCCGGGCCCAGAAAAGAGGCCCTCTCTCTGATCCTCAGGCCTATCTCACTTGCAGCACATAGTGCACCCTAACAGATATTAACAATGTATGCATATTGACACTGAATGAATGATACATGGAAAAATAATTTAGAAGTAGAATCAAAGAATTATAGAATGGTTGAGGCTGGAAGAGACCTCTGCAGGTCATAGGGTTCAAATACCCTGCTTAGGCAGGGCCACTTAGCACCACTTGTTCAGGACGATTTGCAGACAACTTTTGAATATCTTCGAAGAGGGAGGTTCCCCAACTTCTCTGTGAAACCTGTGCCAGTACTCAGTCACCCTCACAGTAAAATAGTGCTTGATGATCATAGAATGAATCATAGAATGAACTGGGTTGGAATGGACCAAGAACACCAGTTGCAAACCCCCTGCCATAGGCAGGAACACCTTCCACTAGACCGGGCTCCTCAAAGCCCCGTGCAACGTGGCCTTGAACACTTCCAAAAAGGGGGCATGCAAAACTTCTCTGGGCAACAGAGAAAATGTTCAGAGAGACCCTCCTGTTTCTCAGTTTGTGCCTCTTATCCTGTCACTGGACACCATTGAAAAGAGTTTGGCTGTGCCTTCTTTACAACCTCTCTTCAGACATTTGTACACACTGATGAGATTCCTTTTGAGCCTTGTCTTCCCTAAGATGAGCAGTTCCAGCCTTTCCTCATAGGAAAGATGTTTCAGTCCCTTATTAATCTTCATGGCCCTTTTCTGAATTCTAGCAATATCATAGACTGTTTTTCTGAACTTGTTGTTTAGTGTTTCCTTGCATTTGCTTATTGAATTTCTGCAGGTTACACTAGAGTTTTCACAACTTTATGTGTATTCTGTGGATTGTTCTGAAATATTGCTGGAAGTAACAAGGCTCCCATGGGCATCCATCCGTTCTGTTTGCAAAATGCATGGCACTTTATATTATTTTATCTGTTCATTTCACTCTGCACTGCCCCAGGCTCTGAAAATATAACTAAGCCCTGCTCTGCCAAGCAACAAGAACATTCACACTGGGAAGCCAGAAGGAGGAACATCTGAAGGACATGTTCCTACACCATAATTTTATCTAGAGAATTAAGAACTATATCAGCTCTATATTGAGTTGGTCAACAAACTAGCCTCCAGTGCTTAAAATGGATCAGACAGCCTCTGTAGCAGTATCACAAGGCTAAAATGATTTTTTCCTAACATCTTTTGTAGCCATCACCAGTTGCAATCTGTTTTACATAATCAGAGGGATGAATTTTTATTCAGAAAGCATTTTAAATCCCTCCAAAACCCAGTCACGAAAATTGTCAAAATAGACAAAGAAATAATTTTTTAAAAATTTGCCCTTGCTATAAAGAATAAGATACTTGCCTTTGATCCAATTCAGTGATGATAAAAAACCACATTGAAATGGTCTGAAGTCTGCAACAAGTAGGAGGAAACATCAAGTTACTGTTCGCTGTCTGTGGGAGATGTGATAACATGAGGTGATAAAACCTCTGACTCAATGAGTTCTGCAGAACATGCATAAACCACAGAAAAGTGGATTATGGGAACAGAAAGCAGTGAAAAATTAAATCGAAAGGAAGACCTGATTTAACAAAATTGAAGAATACCAGAATAGCAAAAGAAAACCATGAGAAATCAGACACTCCTATGCCATCACTCAAAATCTCATCAAACCTCAACCACAGCTTTGCTTCTCTGTAGCAGATGTAGCACCAATTTGACATGTACATACTCTGTAGCTCTTGACAATAAAATCACATGTTCATTTATAGTTTGAAGCACCATGGTAAGACAGAACTGCTATTCACACTCTTTGCAGGGGCTCTCTTGTCCACCTTCTGTAAGAACCAATTATTACAGACTGCCCACCACAAGCTAAACTAGAGTTCCGTGATTGGTTTTGTACAAAAATACAATTCCCATTTCAAATGTTTTTAATTTCGTGATTGCCATGGTCTATATGCATTTTTCCATCTGTAAAGTAATCACGTAGAACATGTGATGCATCCAGTGGAAGGGAAAGGAAAAAGGTGGAGCACCACATCCAACAAATATTATTACAGCAAGGTTTATTTTAAGGAGTGAAAGCTGTTTACCCCCTCCCTATTTAACTTTTTCAGCTGGTGTCTCCATTTACATTTAAAGAGCACAAAACCACACAAGCATGAAAGTTTGCACAAATCATTACAATCAGCTCTTCTGAATACACAATTTTTGTATTGTCGTGATACTTGGTGTTTGAACAGCTGCTGTTTTTGCAGGCAGTCCCAGTTGCTGTCATATATCTTGCATGGAATTACACAGACGTGTTTGTGCAAGAAGTTTTTATGAAAGTATAAAAAGATCAAATCAATTTAATGCTTACATTATAAGTTTCCAGAGGATCAGGACTCACAAGGACAGAAATACTCCCTTAAAAATGATGACTGTCAAAACAATATATAAATTAAGAAAATTTATAGCCTGGATAGACCAGAGTATAAACCAGGAACAATAATCATAAAACCTGCAACAGTTCCGTCCTCCTAAGCATTCTACTTATTTCATAACTAAATCTACAAAGTATAAAAAATGAAAACACATGATTCTATATTTAGCATCATCAAGAAAGGAACACAAACTTTTGCAGTCAGTTACTACCTCACATCCTCTTGCATAGCTAAGGTTCATGCACATATTTTTAATCACACTTTCTCTTCCTTGAACTGGTATAGATTCCTTAGAAAACCTGACAACGTCCTAGGAAAAACTTGATTCTAATTTCAAATGTGCTTACAGGTAAGCCAGGTTCATATGAATGCACCTTTTTGACCCTCAGTGAGCTTGAAGACATTTTTACATTATCTTCATTCTTCAGAATGCACACAAGAAGCAATGGTAATTATATCTTCTTTCCTAAGGTCCAACTGGTCAAAGTGAAGCTGCATGATCCATGACAAAAAGAGTGACTTAGGATTTCCTCATGTAATTTTTTACCCCAAAATTTCTATGAATAATACAGTTTTATCATGAAAATTTAAGTGCATGTTGCAGTAGTGATTATGTTTCAGCAGCAGTTATAGCCTCTATCCTGTCTACGCAGTCTAGTTTATATTTCTCAGTTTATGAGATCACTTGTTTTCCATGTTTCTGAAGGCAAGACAAAATTTCAAAATTCAACCACCCACAGCACAAATGGCCCTCAATTAGGAGAGGCTTATCTAACAAAATCATGATCCAGTTAGTTAGAATCAAGAGACAGTGGTCAAGTACTTGCAGTTCCAGGAGAATACCCTCTGTCACAGCTTCTAAAGTATCATCATTACTTAGAGCCTTGAAAGATGGAAAACATATGCATCAATAAGCATAATATAATTTCTAAAAAGACATAATGTGTTAAAAAAATAAGAAATCAGAGGCAGCCCTTAAAATACAGATCTTGTGTTCTTACAATACAGAAGCAGCCATGTGGATGAAGATTGTAATACATGGATGGCAATTAAACATGAGCAAATGGAGGTGATGTCTATATTGATATGAGCCAGAAACAATCATACAAAACAGTACTGAGTACACAGACAGTTAGTGTTTTCCTATCTGGATATTCCAAGCTCTTATTTTTTCTGAGGGACAGAACTGTCACAGTAAAATTATTAAAGAAAATTGTGGGCATTCTTTTCCCCAGAAGATTACTTTCATAGACTAAAATATGGCATTAATAAAATGTATTTCAGAAATGATCAATATATATATCCAACAAATATTTGTCAATTGTTGCATTTCAATATAATTATCTCTTTAAAGATTCATGAAAAACAGAATATAGGCATCAGAAGTAATAAAATATTATTCAAAGTGATGTTTCATGGCATTCCACCAAACAATCTAACCCTCCCAAAAAAACCAGGGTTTTTTTTTTGTGATCCAGGTTATAAATGTAAGTGTTTGAAATTCAGTAATTTTGAGCTGTGCTGCTGAAACGTGGAAAAAAAATTATTATACTTCAGATCACTCACCGAGTCATTTGACAATGGTGCTTGTTACTGTCACTTCAGGACACATGGCATTTGTAATCAGCTCGCCAGATTGGGCTTAAAATAAGTAGCTATTATTTGTCTCAGATGTATTTCTGATATCTTCTTTCCCTATCAAACTTTTCTCCTGATTATCTGTATAGAATATATTCACTACAGTTAGAATTCGCTATTCTAAGTGTAAGATAAGATTAAAAAAAACCCCAAAAATGACAACTTTTAGTTGATGGATATCCTATGATTCTCGGTCATTCACATGGCTATTATCTCTTTCAAATTTCACGATCTTTCAAAAAAAGCTCTCTGTAACTAAAATTTTCACATATCTGTAAATGCCCTTTAATTTGGGGCAGAAATCCTGGCTTTCTCACTGCCATTTTGTTTTGTCTCTGCAACTTTTTTTATTCCTCCTGGGTGAAGTTACTGGGGAACAACAAATTTCACAGGACCTGCTGGACATTTTGTGGGAAACACAGAAAATAATTTGGTCCAGCCCAGGGGAAGCATAAGGATCTAATGTGAAGCCAGTACTGAGTCCAGTATTTAGCCTAGAGTGTTACAAGTGAGAGACAAGACATGTCTTTCTTTGTTTAATGCTTTCACTCTGAGTGTATGACCTCATGCATGACTCAGAGATAAAGAAACCAATAGAAAACAATTCCATCATTGGATCTTCTGCACAGTACCTACTGAAGTAGACATAACTGAGTCTGAATATTTCATGCAGAAAAGAATCACTTAGCAATCCATTACTTCACTCTGCCAATGAGCTACCTGCAGTCCTCTTTTTATCTCGCTGAAAAATAATGGCGTAACTCTCATAGTTTGATGAAAAATGCCACACAGCCTGGCTATAAAACAAAAGCCAGATTGCAAACAAATTATAAAGAGAAATTAAGTCATGTAACTATTTTATAAAATCATGCAACATGATTTTCAATTCGATTTTATTCCTGAACATGTTCTCAACAGATATAAAGTTAGTTTATCAGCTCTAGGTCTTTAGGATTTTCTAAATTCTTAGAATATATTGAGAAATAAGAAAGAAGGCACAGCATTCTATTAGTAAATTGTTTTCTTTCCTCAGGCTGTTTTCTTGCAAAATAGAATCTATTTTACACTACTCTGTATTAAAAAGTAATTTGCTAGCATTGAGCTCGTATATCTCTTCACAATTCTGCTCTACTAAAAAAAGCTTCCATCTTTCTAATGCTCTAAACACCTTGTAATTGTCCTAAATCTGCAAAATCAATGCACTCCCTCTGAGGTTAATGTTGTATATCCACTTAGTTCTTCTCTTATAAACTGAAGGAGAAGGAATCTCAATATACATGTCAGCAATTCAAAATAGCTTGCAGGTATATACAGATGGATGGAGCTCTTAACAGAAATCAAAATGTTTCTGCTTAAATTTATTGAAATTTTGTGAGTGTATGCAAAGATTACATGTTTTAATTTTTCTGCTATTTCCATTATATTATATTTTCAATTTTCCAGCTGCTTATTAGATGTTCTGATCAGGTCTCCCTATTTCCCTTTTTTAAAACCTTTTGTTTTCCCTTTAGCCTGATTCAACTCTAATTATAGTTTTTGTAGCAGAAAAGGACCAAATCAAACCAAAACAAAAACAAATAAATGAAAACAAACAAGCAAACAAACCACAAAAACCTCCCACTACATGAAGCCAATTGTTTTTATGGCAGAACTTATTAACAATTACACATGACACTAATGGAAAGAGCCTTAAACTAAGTCAAAAGCTTCTGGTGCTAAGAGTAACAAAAAGGTTATTCTCTTTGTTACACACAACCAAAAAAAGAATTTTGTGGTAATTTTATTGCAACCTCGTCATATACAAATTGTTCACAACGTTATTAATTATCTTCAAATTATTTAGGTTATTTTCTGTGTGCTCTTCCCATTGGCAGGTCATCCTTTAACCTTACCAACTTAATGTATTTTCTTCCAATTTCTAATTTAAGCACATTGAGGTTAATTTCACAAAATGTTATATCTCAAGCTCCTTCTTTTACTGAACTAATTTACCTCTTTTCCATGCATTTATCTCTGCAGGTAACAGTCCAAAATCCCTCACACTTATTTTGTGTTACATTAAACAAGCTGCTAGTTTTCTGGAAAAACTTGCTGTCTTGCTTTAGTTTCTGTAACTGACTCACCCTTGTGATTCAGGAAAATACATGGCAAACATAAAGAAATATATAGAAAATACAACATCAACTATGTTAGAAGTTATTGCCCATATAATCTATACATCATTGGTTCTTCTGTAGCCAAAACTCTGCATGGACCACAGAGAAAGCAACTGTCATGACCCCTGCAGTTGAATCATAGATTCTTAATTTCAGTCAAGTTGACCTATTGTTCAGGTTATTCTTCAGTGATGACTTGTGCTATTAAAAGCTTGCCCAGGATTTAAGTATTTTGTCTCTTTGTGCATTACAGGCTTTCTGTTTTTAAAAGATACATACAAGAAACTTGTCAG
This sequence comes from Struthidea cinerea, assembly GCA_013397865.1. Lineage (NCBI taxonomy): Eukaryota > Metazoa > Chordata > Aves > Passeriformes > Corcoracidae > Struthidea > Struthidea cinerea. Next base: position 1,267,367 of record VZTI01003411.1, read on the forward strand.
TTTGTGTATATCCCATGTGCTTCTGCGTGTGCCTCCTTCACAAATTGTCTGAAACTGTGGCAGTTCATAAGGGCAGCACAGTGATCACCAGAACCCCTTCTGCAGGAGACTCCATATCAGTATTTCATCAGCCTGTGCTAATGGCAAAGGACAGGCTGAAGACTCCTTTACTGCTCTTGTATCAGTGCTTAGAAACAACATGAAAGCCTATTTTTTTTCCTTCAGCAAGAGACCTACAACACCTAATTTACACACTTGGATGTTAGCCAAAATAGCAGCCAATACAAAATTAGTTAGTTCTTCTCTCAGCGTTCAAGGTTATGAATGAATATGAGCAAAATAAACTCAGAAGTGTGTGCCATGGTATTCCTCATGCTCCTTTCTCAACCAAGAACATAATTGCAAGCTTTGTATTTAACTCTCAACAGCTGAGTGCTCTGAGATGCACCAATAAAAATACAGAAAATACTAATAATTAAAGGTTGGTGCCATGGGTACTTTGAACTAACACAGTTGCCACAACAATTTTTTTGATCAGCAGCACTCAAGAAGAACAATGTCATCAGCATCATATCTGGCCACCCCTGACATTCCCCCCAGCCATGAAGTTCCAGACATCCCCTTATAGGGTAGGGCTCTTTCAGCATGATAGTAAAAGCCTGTGTTCCTCATGTCCTGGTCTCTGGCCTATTTCATGATCAGGTTATCAGCATAGTCAAAGGAGGCATAAGAAACTGATTGTGTGACTTATAATCAAATTTGCAACAGTTACCCTTTCGCATTATTTTTCCCTTATCGAATCTTCATGTAATGTATTGAATTAATACCCATAAATATAGCAAAGTAATTAAATGTACTGTTTGCAGTCTGATAAGGTACATACATTTCTCTCACCTATCCAAAAATCCTGACATTAAATTAACCCACTCTCCTTTCAGTATGAGTTGTAACTTCTTACCAGAAAATTATGTGTGTGAAATATAACAAAACCAGTAAAATTACTCAATTCTATTCTGTGTCTCACTGCTTTGAAGGTGGGGAAGTAAATTTTGTATTGATTTTATCAATAAACGAAGATGATGCCTAAAGAATGTCTATATTAAAATTCTAATCTTGGAAATCTAATTTATATATATGTATATGAAAATAGAAAAATATTTAAATATGTTAAAAACATTATCCCAAATGTGAAAACTTTAGTTTAGTTTAGGTTTCATTTTTCTTACAGACTAATAGACTACACGAACTAGGATGAAATCTGACAAAATTATTCTTTTGGAATGCATTATGACAGCTTAGAAAAAAAAAGACATTGAAATAATATGGAAAATGTAGTTTGTCATAGCAAGAACAACACAAAATATAGAACTGTAGACTGCTATGTTCAGAAAAAAGCTAAGGAAATTATGCTTTCTTCTAAAAAGGTTAAGGGACAATACCTCCTTCTTCAGAGAAAAGAGTCTGTAGAATCTCAGTGCTCTAGAGACCAAGGGGGCTTTTTATGATGTCTTCTTTTTTCTGAAATACTTTGTACAGTCTGGTTCTAAACATTTGAATGAGAAGAATATTCTTCAGTGGTTTATCATTGCATTTCAAATAACTGACAGGTTTGTAAATTGGGCTCATTAAAAGGATACCAAAGCATGACTATGGATTATGGTTCAGAGTTGAATAGAAAAGAGTTTTCAAACGTACAGCTACTGTTTTTGTCCTCTATTTTTTAATTAGGAAGTGAATGTAGATTTTGTAAATGAACATTTTATCTCTCTTCTCATGCTTTCTCCACTCAGAACTCCCTCCCCTCCCTCCTCTTCCCTCCCCTCTCCTCCCCTCCCCTCCCCGAAACAACCTGCTTACAACAAACCCAATTTTCCTCTCAAATAAGAAAAAGTGTTTATTCTTGCATGCTTAGCAGGGTTTAAACCAATTTTTCATAGGTTTTGTTTGCATTTTATGTCCACATACAAAATTCTAGTTTACTGACATATTGATGTTATTCCTACATGAGTAGTGAGCTGTTTTATGAATGAATGTGGAATTAAATCACCATATAGAAATCTGTAGTGACATAAGCCACATGTATTCAGAATGCTTATAGTAACTGAAAAATATAATAGGCATCTGAAGCTTTTTCTAAGCTCAGAAATATAGAACTACTTTTTACAGGACTGTGAAAATGAAGAATACTTTCTTTACAGGGTATTTAACTTATTTTAAAGCTGAATGACTTTAACATGTAAGTAGAAGTGATGTAAACCACTTGAAACAGAAATTCAACTTGCACTGAAAAATAAAAGAAATAAAGGAATATCTCAGAGAAATGACAGAGCGGAGAGGAACTGTTAAAAATTATATTCTCCAAAAATTGTCCAGAGAAAGAAAAAGGCAATATAACCATGAAGGCAAAGACTTGCAATTCTATTGAAACATGAGCATATGCTCTACTAATAGAATGCAGTAATGACTACTTCAAAAAAGGGTGGTATCAAAGCAAGAATAAGAGCAGCAATTTGGAAACTAAAGAAACTTGAAAAAAAAAAAACCTTCACAGCTCTGGATCATGATTAAAAGAGAAATCATTATAAATGGCCTAATACCTCAGGTAACTATTTGTTTAATTCTTAATAAACTTCCCTTGTGGCCAGAGAACTCATGTGATAAGAAAGAAACAGGTCAAGACAGCAATTCAGGTCAGGAGCATTTTGTTCTCACAAAATATTTTGATTTCTACTCAAAATTTTAGACTATCAGAAGTTGTGTTTTTATTCCCTTTTGTCTTCCTTCAGAAACCACTAAGGATATTCATTAAATTATTTTCCATCCCTCTTAGAATCAGAAGTCAGACATATGTCTCTGAAGATGTGGTAGACAAGAAAACCTTCATTTGCCAAGAAGACGATGCCAGCATTTAAATGAAGATGTAAAATAGAATAGGGTTAGGAAAATTCAGCTGGAATTGGCAAGATCTTCTGCGTAAATTAAATTCATGAGGTAGAAGGACTGTTGTAGAAGCAACAGAGGTGAAGAGCTTTGAGGTAGGTTGCATCTTTGCTGGGAGAGCAGGAGCTGCCTGGCTAGAGCTGGAGAAAGAGGAACTGACCTGAAAATGTGAAGGAAAAAAGATAGACTGTAGTAAAAAGGAAATTCTCCATCAGGTTCATTGGAAAGATAAGGTCTTGGAAAGTCTTTTGCAGAGAAACATTCAGGGGAGGTAAAACCTTAGGTTAGTAAACAGTGGATGAATCTGGGGCAGAAGAAAGAGACATCAGGGCTCTGAGTCACTCACTTCAAGGCAGTCTGTACCTGAATGTTGCTATCGAGCTTGATTGGGAGCTTTGAGTAAACCCAGAAAAACTGCCGTATTTTTTATATCCATTCCATATCTCCTTGTAGGGGACTTCTGTAAAGCCTGTGGTGTTTTGTTTCTGTTTTTTTTACTCTGTATAAGAAAATTTCTTTTTTTTTCAATAGTTTTAATTATAATTACAGCTGAATCCAGGTAGATTTCTGAAAATCAGAATGCATTTCTTTTTCATTGCTAAATGCTAATTTCCCACTGTTAGCTCTGGCCATGGTAGTTGTGTCCTATACTTTTTAAATAACTCCTTTTAACTACAAGTCAAATTTAAATTACACTTTAGCAAGAGCTAAAGGGTACTTGAATGATGTACAAATAAAGTGCTCTGAAAGAATGAACAGTGATTGGGGAATCAGCATGTGTCAAAGTAATGATTCATAGGATAATCTTTCTCTAAATATTTCATTTAAACTCAAGAAAGTTAGCAAACCATTCATTTTCACGTCTCTGTCTCTTGGTTTCATCCTAAAAATTATATTCTTGAGCCCCTTTACTCAACTTTTTATTTCACACAATATGTAAATACCAGGTTCCCTGCATCTCTTTAGGGATGTTTCTTGTTTTTCTGGGATTGATTGGGCTTTTTGGTTTCAGTTTGTTTGTTTCTTAATGTAAATAGAATAAAGTAAATCATGTATATTTCACTGGCAACGACAAAGGTTTTTATAAAAGAAACAGTTCAAACAATGAATTAATTGTTCTAACTCAGGTATGAAAAAAGAGAGCTTAGAAGCTCGAATGAATTTATAGTTGATCTTGGTGGAACATGAAGACAGCTGCAACTGGCTGCATTATTGATGAGAAACACAAAGCAGTTACACAGAACATTGAGTTAAAGAGAATAGAACATTGCTTTACAACTTCATGTACAGTCAGATGTTAAAGCTTCATTATCCCGGTGCATCTTGGGGAGTTATTTGTACAGGGATTACTTATGCATATGAGGCTTTCTCACTTGCTAACAACACTAGGTTTTGTTCAGCGTGCCTTAAGAACAAGACCTTTCTAGAACTTTTTCCTTTCTTCCCACTGCCTACAACTCCAAGACAGATTTGGAACTATAATTAAACCATTTGGATTGACCAGCAATTAAAAAAAAAAAAAAAAGGGTGAAGATTAATGCAGTCACTATATATTATTAATAAAGTACCCAAAGCAATAAAGGTTAGGTCAAGCTACAGGGAGTGTTCCTAGCCACATAAATAGATAACAAATGTAGGGTGGAGTTTAACCAGCTTTTCCATTACATTAAATGGCTAATGCTGCAACTGAATTAGGGCATTTTTAAATACTGGTAGATCTGGAAACAAATTGGAAATATGCCATATTTCCAAATATGACCTATCAGTGGACAATAGCAACCTTAAAAAGTAAAAAAAAGAAAGATTTCTTAAGGTTTAGGTTTAATTTGAGCAAGTCCTAAGTTCTATTACTCTTGCTGGCATAACTCAGGCCTACTACTATAAAGTGCTTATAACAATGCAAAAGAAAATCATTGCAATAAAGTGGGTATGCAGAGGAGGAAGGCTTCAAACAGTTCAAAGTTCAATTCTTGATGGTTCCATGTGATGACTTTTATGTTTACCTAAGTCAGTGGGCAGAGAGAAGCCTGATCTGGGGTCTGTGCCCTCCTCTAAGCAGCCCTTTCTTTAGTAACACTTTCCAAACACAACCTGTGGTTAGGTCAGACCTTATTTCAGTTCAAGGTGCTAGAATGCAATTTCCTGGGCAAACTGCCTCATCCCTCACTTTGAACTCAAACATTCCTAAAATATGTAGCTAAGTGGGTTTTTAAAATGTGTATAAAATACAATAAGTATATGGTTTTAACTTGTAGTTTCTATCACGCAAGATACAACTGGGGGAAAACTTACAGTGGTTTTTTTTTCATAATCATACGCAAAAGGAACATATACTGTTGGAAATACACAAGATACTAAGTCCTTCTTTTGCTCTTCAGAAGTTTTTTCTTCCAATTTTCCCAGAAGATGAATTCAACATTTTCTCTGCTATTCAAGATGCAGTCTTACTGTGTTGTGCACCCAAAGAAAGAAAACATCATAGTTGCAAAGAAACACGAATCAGTGACCTAAAAAAGATTTTTAATCTTCCAGTGGAATTTAGCTGGAGGGCCAGGATCTACTCCTCCTACTTCTAAATTTTTTTTCCCTTTACAGATTTCAAGGTAAAAACCAAGATTTAAGCATGAAATATAACTCAATAACCTCTCCCACTACACTCCCTCCCTGACTACATTGTTGTAAAACAGGAGAGGTCATAAGCTTAGATTCTTTTCCTTTGCAAGTGAGCTTTTTTCAAATCAGGACACAGTTTTTGGTTTGATTTTGTTGAGGTTTTGGATTCTCTTTTTTTTTGTTTTTTTTTTGTTTGTCTGTTTGGGGTTTTTTGGTGTGTTGTAGTTTTTTTCATCTACTTCTGAACTAGAACTTGTGCTTTAAACAAATCTAACAAACTGGATTTATGTTACACATGAAATCAATACACTAATTTCAAAGATGTCTTGCTATTCTGTGCCCTTTGGCATTAAATCATTAAATTCCAGGATTTTGTAACAGGAAATAACTGAATGTTTAAGAAACTAAAGAATTTCTAGATACAAGGAATGAGTTTCTCTACTTGGGTCAAGCCTTGTTATATTGTGGATAATGTAGGCACTTGATACAAGTAGAAATCTAGACACCAAACAGCTACATCTGCATGGGCAGCTGTTGGCCAGGAGAGTATCTGTAGTTGTGCTCAGAATGTAATAGCATTAAACGTGTTCCAAATTTCTATAGCAAAGGCTAGCACTGGATAAGTGAAAATCTGATGAACTAAACAATCAATAAAAGATGGAACTTAGTTTCCAGTCAAGTTTCATCCAAAGGAAATCCAGTTTGAGCACTCCCATGCCATACCCACACAAACCATAGCACAAGAAGCTTTGATAAATCGCATCAAGGGTTTTGCTTCAGACAAGTATTTCTGATGCAATGGAGGCACACGTACAGGACTTCCACAATTCCTTGAGGCAAAAATCTAGTATATTGACTAAAATTGAAACTGTGGGCTTAGGATTTGCTTCTCCTGTGCCCAAGAAATCTTACAATGGACATGTGTCCCTAAAAATGTCCTTTCAGCTTCAGAGAATCATCCTTCCTAGGACCTTCATGAGCCACATGTTGCATCCATTTAACTAACATTTTTCATTAATTTGCAGGATGAATTTTCTGTTCTGCATAAATGTAAATTAATACACCAAAGCATCTGGGAAAATATATCTCTTTTTAGAATATATTAGTAATTTATATAGGATTGCAGTGATTTCAAAACCATGAAAAACCTAGGCCTAGCAACACTGGCAAACACTATAGAATGAAAATAAAAATATTACAGAATGTAAATTAACATCTACTGAAATAAAGTTTTCTTTCCATCTTCATGGATGTTGTTTGTCATTTTTTTTGCTGTTATGTGACCTACTATTTGGTTGTTCCCATTTACAAGTCTCAGTGTGACAAAACCATGCCTTTCAAATTGTGCTGCTATACTGCTGTATAGCATCTCTCTCAGGAAAAAAAAAAATAGATGTTCTAGATGCATTCCAAATTAAGAAATCCATTACCTGCATGTTAATTATTATTACATAATTCTAGGTGACTTACTTCAATGTTTTGATCCTTGCACTTAAATTATTTAACACTTCCACCACAAGACAATGGTCAGAATACACACAGGAACACAAATTCATACAAGTTCCAAAGATGCTCTGATTCACATACTGTTTCATTCCCTAATAGGTACAAGTACTAATATTGGCTTGTTTCAGACATAAGGGAATGGTATGTTTAATTTGGATCTTTAAAAGGTTCTGCCATGCAGCTGAATCCCATAAATAGAGAACATTTTCAAGGGCACTGCAATGCCATCCTGATCAGGAATGTTTCTGTGAACCAGAACCCCAACATACCCATAATTCTCTTACTTTGTGCTTGTTTTCAACAGCAAGGTGGAAACATAAGCCAGAGCAAAATAATACAGCAAAATATCCCTGCAAACAACATTTATGACTACTTATATGCATACATATATAGGGTATATGAGCAACTGTAAGACAAAAGTTTTTATAATTCTTGATGTATGATGTTCCAATAGCTGAACACGGAACGTGCTATTACACAAATATGTACAGCATAATGGGAGACTTCAAAGCACATTTACACTTCCTGCAGATATGATTATAATACTATTTTATCCTTCTTATACATAATCAGGCTCTTTTGTATGCAACAATGCAAATTCACTCACAGTGAGAGTCCTGTTGAGGCAACGTCTTGTGTGTTTTACTGCTTGGATTATCTCTAACATGTCTACTAGGATTAAAATTATGCTGCTACTTGCTTTGTAAACTGGAAGTAGTTGATAGATAAGTCACCCAAAATTTCTTTAGAGCTGTTGATTATTTTTTTTATTTAAGGTTTGAAGAGGTGAGTAATGAACCTCCTCCTCTCATTTGTTCCCTGTGCATGGGGCTTTGCAGCAATCACAGTCCTGGCAGCTATCCAAGTCTGGGCACATTTATTGCTGGTAACATACCAGCTCCTATCTGTCACTGCTACTTTCTTCTTTTCCCTGGTGATCACCCATTCTCACTAACAATTCCCCAGTTCTCCATTTACTCTGAAATATATCTGCTGTCAAAATGATTTAAGACTTTATGTGCAAATGCTATGTTTGTTTGTTTTTAAAAGGTATGAAAGACAAAATCACACAAGAGTCTGTATTGTCATTCCTGAAGTATCAATTTTGTCTAATTCCTAAAAGAAAAAAGCTTTTTAAAGACTTAGAATTATCATGAACTTCAAAATATTAATTGACAACTAATTTTTTACTGAGTAATAAAAGACATTGATTTTAATTGCGCTTGTCTGAATATATACATTGACACATTTGGGTTTACGTGAATTGCAATTCAAGAATTATGTCTGTGATGACACTTTCTAAACTTCTTTAATTTATTCAGCTCCTTCTCTTGCACGAAACAGCTGATCAAGGAACGGAGCATGCTTTCCTAGATGTTTTGTTCTGTAGTAAATCCATCTCCAATAAAATATTAATATGAATCCATTTTTAATAAATAGAATTGTACCACCTGTGTTTTTCAACTGAATACTTCTTGTCATATGTTTTTATCTTCTCTAGTATCCATGGCCAGCACACACAAATGATAATCTAGCTTCTGTCCCTGATCCAAAAAGTGGGATTTTAACAAAAGTCATGTGGCTTACAACTAAAAAAACGCTCAGTTCTTCTGAGCCTTCTTTGTTCTTCTTTGGAAAAAACCACTACAGCGAAAAACCTCACAGCACATATTCTGTGCAAAATTGTGCAAGTTAGTAGAAAACATACTCTTCTGGAAAAACTAAGTCAAGATCTCAAGATCTTGAAAACTAGTGGCCAGAAATGTCAGATGAGTCTGAGTTTGCAGATCACCTCAACGAACTGGACTGACTAGAGGATTGAACTCTTAACAGGCACTAGACTAGTTTCTTTGTGTCTTTGTCTGCCTGCCGTGGCTGGCTAGTTCGGGGGCGAGGTCCCAAACTAGCTCAGCAAAATAGCAGATTTTAGACCACACTTTAAAAGCCAGCCAAGCTGTCTGTATTTCCCTTAACTGGCCATGGATTTCTCTTGGTGAGCAGCTGCATCCACGGGGATTTGGGTTGGACCCCCCGGG
>VZTI01003411.1:1279655-1304843 GCA_013397865.1 Struthidea cinerea
TTTCCTTTGTGTTCCAGCTGGCTGGGAAAAGGTTCTGTTGGGTTTTTTTCTTGTTCTTGTTTCCCTTTCCTTCCCCTTGCCTCACTGCCTCCCTTCCCTCCTCACCGGTCTGGGGAGCCTGCGGGGGCGGCCCCGGTGGGCCCGCAGGGTGGCCCCGGCTGGTCCGAGCCCGCGTATCTGTTCCCTCTCTGGGAATTTGTTGTATTTTGAGTGGTTTTTTATCCTGGTCTACCCTGTTTTGTTCATGTGTTAATAAACAGTTAGGTTTCTTTTTCCCACTATCACTTCTTGTGACCCATTTGTCTCATTGACAGAGGAAAAGGGAGGAACACTCATTCCGGAGTGTTTCCTCCTGAAGTTTTGTCTCAAAAACCAAGATACACCTACACATTCCATCACTGGAGACAGCTTAAATCACCAAAGAAGCCTTTTAAACACATTTAGTGACATGACTGTATTAGGATGTTGTCTTCATGCTTTTAACCTTTGAGATTGAAAATTTTTATAGAAAAGATCTCTGTGCTTTTTTAGGTGGATGTTTTAATGCCAGTCAGATGAGAGGGCCTTTCAGAGAAGAAGCTGTACATTAATAATAATGCAAGGTACTTAGAAAAACAGAATTCCTATCAGTGGACAGATTCTTTTTGATACACAAAACTGTATCTACTGGTTTAAAATTGCGTTTCAAGAACTAGATGCTCATTATCTACAAATATAAAATAGTTTAGCTGTGAATATATATTCTATCTTGAGTATCTTTTTGTCTTAAATATAATGGAGGATGATGTTTATAGATCAAGAATAACCTTTCTGTATGCTAATGATACAGCCTGGTCAGTCTGGACAACTGGGTCAGATTAGCATAGCAGGCTGCATGGCTTTGAAGTGTAGGTTTTAAAACGCTTTGTCACACATTAACAAGAAAGGGAAATTCTGAAATGATAAAAACATGTCAGCACTACCCATTTCTGCCTAATAGCAGCATCACCATTTATAAACTGTGCATAAAAACCTGTGTATAAGAGTTGGCTGAAGTAGCTGAGGGCGGTAATATATTCATTCAGGAATCAAACTCCTAATTAATTTAGATCTTATTGAAGTTATTTAAAAGTGAGAACAGCGGAATTCTTTAAACATTCTGGCCTCAAAATAGGACAGAAATTCCCTACTGGCACTTTTGTTTATTTTAACAGAACCTGTTCTACTCAGTTGATTTCATTACTTTTTCCATAATGGGATGCTGGAATGTGTTTCAAAATAACAAGATTGCACAGACGTAACATTAGTCATCAAATGAATTTTCTATCTGACTTCTGTGCTGAGTATGGAAGTCCTGCTTGTATAATAATCAGAATTTTAATCATCTGTCTGTAAAATTGGGTATTGCAAAAGCAAATGAGCAGCAGAATGGCAAGTAGAAACGTTAAAAGAAAGAAATGCCACGTGAAGATCCAAAAAAAAGAAATGTGGAAGGAGTGATTTAGTCACATCCTGTACAACAAAAAAAATGTCTTTAGCTACTATGGCAGACTTTCTAAGCAGGTAATCATCAGTGTGCTCAAAAGAAAATGCTGGACAATGAACCTTTGCACAATTAAACAATTTTCATGTATTTGACTCAAATCAGGTCTCTAAAACACAGGAAAAGATTTTTTACTAGCAAAAACCTGCAGACTTATTTTCTTACTAGCTACAAATTATTTTCTAAAAGGAAAACATAGGCACAAACGTAGAGTCTACAACAGGTTTAAAAACCTTGAAATTAATCCGACACTTTTCCTGGTCCCTATGAGCTCAGCATCCTCTTAGATTTCACTTGAATAATTTCCTTAAAACTATTCCTTGATTTTCCACCTCTACATCATAAACAAGAGGAGCAAAGAAAATTCTGTCTGTACTTGAAGTCAACAGCAAAATCTGCTTTAACTTCTAAGTTGTTCTTATGTGATGAAAGAAACCTATTATCTTACAGATATGAAAACATCTATTTTTTTCTCATCTTGCTTGATGTAAGAATAAAAAGCAATGCACACTTAACAGATGTCCTACCTTTTTTGTGTTGTGCCCTCATCACAGGTTTTTGCTGGCATTTTTCTCCCTCATGTATCTTTGGTGGTGTTTTTGTTGTCAATGTCAAAATGGAGTAAGTTACAGGAAACTTCTGTATCTGAGACCAATGCTCACACAAAAGCTACAAAGACAGTCTTAATTCTCTAATTTACTTTCATATTTATGGGTCATCTCTTGGAGTCTAATAGACAGCTTTAAAATTCCATGCATCTGCTATTTTCTCAAAAAAATAATGAAAAACAAAAGCTACACCTTTAAAAACCCATTAAAATTTATGTTAAACTCCCAAACACATTAACCTTAGAGTCTGATGCTCCAGAAATATCCCATGGCCATATTTTCTGAAGGCTTACATTTCTACATGCTCAGACTATAGCCCATTAATAAAAATGAGTTTCTCTACAGCTTTTGGATAGAATTTATTAGTGTACTCAATCTTACGTCTTAAATTATCTATTAACATTTGTTATTTTGTTCACAAACACAAGTGAAAATTTCTCCATACTAGAACATAATCTAAGTCCTTTTCTTAGTAACAAAGTCATAAAAATATTTGTAATTGGGAAAAAATATAACTGTATGACACTTATTTGAATGGTATCCCAGCAGTTGTTACTAACCACATTTAAGTAAAACAGACTAAACTGTGAAATAAAATTGCTTCTTGGTTTAGAAGTTAATTTCGGCACTTATTTCAGCTGCTGTTTCCTGTTTCTGTGTCTGTTTGCAATTCAGCAGTACTACACCGTAATCCTTGCAAGTTTTACCCTGCTTATTGTGTACACATAATTATATTGCATAAGCAATAAAAAACCTTGATTCAAAATCTGAGCTGACGTAGATTTGCCTAAACACAAACAACATATGATGTTGTTTCCCATTCTGTCTTAACAGAAATCCTTCTGAGGGATTCGTGACACCCATCTTCAGCCACTGACACTGCCTGGTTTGTCTTCTGAAGATCACTCTGTACTAAGATGAGCTCTGTCTGAAAAAAAGGGGTAAGACCAGGGACTAATTTTGCAGCTCTGAACCTCTTTGTGACTAATTTGCTTTCTCTCGCTCTCTCTTAATTGATCACGGTTTTCTAACTAGGGCATTTAAGTTAAATGCCAAAGGCTATGTAGCATGCACAACTTCAGAATAACTTTTTCATTAAAACGTCAGAGGACAAAGTGTCAAGGAGAATTTGTAATCAATATTCCATGTTGTCTTTTATAATTCCTTCCTTCAGTGGCTGTTCCTGGCACTGTATTTATTTGCAGGTCCTTTTACACAAAGGTAACTGGAGACATGTAGACTTACATGAAACTAAATTCCACCAAAGAATGTTGTTTGTTTCTAAAACAGTTACAATTTCACACAGCACAAGCTGAAAGTGAATGTAATAATAGTTTATTAGAGAAAATTCTGAAACTTTAATGGTCTTTTTATTCATTCCATGCTCTGGTAATGCTTCAGGGAGGATTTCCCACTGGTAAAGGCTCTATAATTTAAAATAAGTGAAGACATCAGGATGTGAGTCATTAATTGTTAATTATACTCGCCTAACTTTATTGGTGTCCTACAGAGTATCTAGGTAAGAGTGATCTATAGACAGATTTTTTAGAATACCCGTAAACAAAAAAAGACTAAGGTATTTTATGTGATGGTTCCACACCATCTGCTACACTCTTTGAATGAAATGACAGGAAGGGGAAATAAATTCAAAATTATGTAGCAGATGTCCTTGATATAAAATGATGGAATTTATGCCTTATTTTTGTTTTCTTTTTATTTACTACTGAAGAGAACAGAAGAAGTTAAGCCCCAAATTCTATTAGAATATGGTAAATTATTTAGAACTATAAAGTATGGCACAAGAAAATTTTCAAAAATGTATCTTGTAAATCCACTGTAACATAAAGGGGAGAAAAGGGCATCCTAATTAATAGAAATTGTTGAAAGAGAACTTGTGTATGCCCCATCCCTGGAAGTGTTTAAAACCGGATTAGATTGAGCTCTAAGCAACCTGGTCTAGTGAAAGATGTCCCTGCCCATGGAAGGGAGTTGGAACCAGATGATCTTTAAAGTCCCTTCCAACACAAGCTGTTCTATGATTCTATGTTAGTGAACATCTCCATTCATCCTTCTTTCTACCCTTTCTAAGGCTGGCTTTTTAGCTGTCCTCCCAAATAAGCAAGCCTTACTGGTGGAAGAATCTTCTGTTTCTTAATCCAGTGTTCTTTATGTCTTCCTGAAATTGTCAGTGAGCTTCATTTTAATCAGACACTTTAATTAACTTTTGAATGAATTTTTGGGAACCAAGTAAATATTATCTAAAAATGTATCTATCTTGTCTGTTGTTTCTTTCTGTCTTTCCTTCGGGACATTATCTCAGTGACCTGCTCTCAAAATACTGGGTAATCTGAACGGCTCCAGTGTGACGCTCCCTCTATTGGTGATTCAGTTTATCCCCAGCAACCGAATTAGCAGCCTTCAAATAGTCTTTTCATGAAATTGAGCCTCACAAGTCATTATCATTTACAGATGAAACCTGAAAAATTACTTGCAAGGGAAGAATAAATAAATAAATAAATAAATAAATAAATAAATACATACATACTGTAAAGGACCTTGAATCAGATTGATTGTGACATAAACACTAGCTGATTTTTTTTATGTTAGAACAGAAATTTTACCTTACTATTGCCTTTTGCAACACTCTCAGCAGTAAATTTGTTTCTGTTGCTAGACAGTGAGGTGCGTTCCAGGTCTCTCTGAGCATTGCTTCCCATTACAAAACTCTTTCATCTTATTTTGTAGATGGAATGCCAATGTATTTTGCATCCAATTCTGCACTGTACAACATAATTAATGGTGAAGTAAGAGCAGCCTTCTTATGAAATTCAAGTTGCAGAATCAGCTAGGGAACTACTTTGCAGTCTCCAAAATAAACAGAGGCAAAAATAAAGTGATAAAAAGTTACTGGGAAGAATGTGGTTATGTTTAATTCCACGATGCAGTGACAGGTGATAGGACACAGAAGAATAAATTCTGTAAAAAGAAACACGCACTAAAAGTATTGGGAAAAATGATCAGGTCATATTACACCATGAAACAAACTTTCCCATGGAAAAACTGCTAGAACCTGATCTAAGGAACCTCCTTCTATAATAGTTTTTCTTGAGGAAGGTAAGACTCCTCTCATGTATATGGAATTGTTTCTTATTATTAGAAAAAAGATAGTTGAGGGGATCTAGAGACAATGGAATGTGTTTTCATCTAAGTCACAGAGGAAAAGATAACTGAAGATAAAAGTCATAAAGCTCAGTGTAGCATCAGTTTTTTAGATGTGAATGTTTATATAAATGGTTATGAAAAATCTGTGATGGGGACTGGGAAAAATTATGGGGAAATGAGCTGTCCTTTTTCACAGACATCTGAATAATTGTGTGGAACTTATGCTAAGAACAATAAAAAAATAATAAAACATTAGCCATGACCCTCTTAGGATGGTCCTTCTCTTAGGAAGCAACACAGCCTTCCTTCATGAAATAGTTGAGAGATTGTAACACTGGCATGTGACCTAATCTTCTGTACAGGACTAGATTTTTATATCACAACATGATGATAGAACCGTGAAACCAGGGCAGCTAGAGCAGACATAAACAGTGAAGAGACAAACTGAAACAATGCATTAATGAAATGTCAATCAGAAAAGAAACAAAATACACCTCAGTATTATACTGCAAAATAAAAAATTGACACAGAATTATAATATTTTTCTCATTAATGTCATGAAACTACTGGAAGTGTCAAGCTGCATATTTTTGTTTGAAACATCAGATGTCTTCCTGCAAAGGAAAAAAACCATTTCTTTCATATGTCTGACTGATTTAAACACTTGACTGCTGCCAAGGAGTCACACATAGGTCAAAAGTAACTGCAGTACTCTTAAAAGGATTTCTGCACTACTTTTGAGTGTATTTCATTGGAATGTTAATCACCCAAAACAGAAGACCTAATAAGAGAAAAAGGGTGTCCCCACTGTTATTTTAGCATGAAGACTTCAGTAATATTAATTTTATTGAAGTATATTTTCATGGAAATATTTCTTTTTTATCTTTTTTTCATTTAGCTGAATCCTGAAAGTTGTGAAAGGGAGTGGAGGCAGCAAAGGACTTTTAGTTTTCTTTAGAAGCTCATAAACTCTTTCTTGAAAGCCTGATGAATCTAAGACAGATGAGACAATTATCTGGAAGA
The DNA here is from genome assembly GCA_013397865.1 of Struthidea cinerea. Classification (NCBI taxonomy): domain Eukaryota; kingdom Metazoa; phylum Chordata; class Aves; order Passeriformes; family Corcoracidae; genus Struthidea; species Struthidea cinerea. The sequence continues at coordinate 1,285,971 of VZTI01003411.1, forward strand.
GTCGGATGTGAGACATGGAGAAGAGATGCAGCACAAGAACAGCACAGGTCCTCAGATCCTACTTTCTTATAGGAGAAGTGACGCTGAAGGACAGAAGGAATAAAGGATTTGCAGAGCCTGAAACTAAGGGCAGATAGATGAGGGAGAATTTGAGACTATGACCAAAAGCACACAGTCACTGAGAGAGAGAAGGGAAGTAAGATTTTGTGATTGTCTCCTGGAAACTGCTTTACAGAAGTCAACTGTTTCTTGAATGTCTATCTTCATAATTATAGCATACAACAGATCTGACAAAGATAACGTGTAATCATCTGCAAGTAATGGATAAACCCAGAAATTTTTATTTGTATCAACAGTGTTAAAATGGTACTTGTGTTCACTGAATTGTGTCTCTCAAACTTTAGGAGTAATGGACTGCTTTGGAATGAAATGATGTGACAGGTTGATGTGTCGACTCATTTTGGTGATGTCTACTGCTTAACAGACAGATCCATAAACAGAAGACCCTGCTGCCTTTGAAATATCATTGTTGTTCAGTAATGACTCCCTTCTTCCTTCAGAATCCTGGGAGGACTCCTGTAAATTAATTATCCTTTGTCTTAGAAGTGGAGACTTCCGTGACACAGAGCTGGGGAGGCCTCCCTATTCCCCATAATTGATGTGCCCAGAATTTTGACATTCCTGTTCACACACTTTACTAGGAGAACATAGTAAAGATAATGCTATGAATAGAAACACACCAGAGACAAAAATTGTCCACTCTTTGCCACTCTAGGGTACAATGCACAGCTCTTACAACGTAATCTGCCACTATAACTGCAAGAGACATCACATGTCTTCTACTAGGTAGATATATATGGGCTCCTCCTTTAAAGCACCAACACTAGACATTGTAAGTGTAGGCAGTAGAACCTGAAGTGCCCTTTTGACCACGGACCATCAATTCTCCAGTTATCATGAGGCAGGAAGTAGTTGGGATCCACTCTATCCCCATCTATAATTGAGCCATTTCTAAATAAGAATAAAGAGATGACAATATTTATTTCATGCAGAGCTAAACCTCCTCCCAAAATGCTGAGGGGATCTCTCTTGCTAGGCGTGATCCAGAAGAAAATAAATATCAAATGAGTGAGAATCAACAAGAATTGCATAAATTTGAAGGCAAATATACACCTCATCACACATACCTTGATACCAGAATTAAAGCCTGCTTACAAAATTTTATAAAACTTTTGGTTCCTGTAATATAAATAGAATCTTTAATCAAAATTATACCTAAGAATTTGTTCTTCTTGCCAGTTGTTACTCAAAAATATAATCTTCAAAATTTTCAATTCTCTTATCAATTAATTCTGTCAAATATTGTGGGGCTTTTTAATTAAAAAAATGTTGTTCAAAGATATTTAATCTGCAATTCTGATTTTGCTTGGTTTCCAGTTCATTTTTTTCACAGTGGCTAGAATGGATCTATGTCTTGGATCTGTGCCAGAAACTCTGTTAATAGAGGGATGTTTTCATTATTGATGAGCAGGGCTTGCACAGAGTCAAGGCCTTTTCTGCCCCTCACCCCTCACCAGCGAGCAGATTGTGGGTGCACAAAAAGTTGGGAGAGGAGACAGGTGGGGCAGCTGACCCCCAACTGACCAGAAGGATATCCCACACCATGTGGCACCATGCTCAGCCTGTGGAGCTGGGGGAAGGAAAAAGGAAGGGCAGGACATTCCAAGTGATGGCATTTGCCTTCCCAAGTCACCGTTATGTGTGAAGGAGTCCAGCTTTCTTGGGGATGGCTGAATATGTGCCTGTCAATGAGAAGTGGCGAGTGCTTTCCTTATTAAACTCTTTATCTCAACACAAGAGTTTCCTCACTTTTCGCTCTTTCACTTTGCTTCCTGTCCCGGTTTGGAGATAAAAACTATTTATTTAACAAACACGCAGGAAAAGGATAATAATGCTAAATAATGAAATCTCTCACTATGGAGAGAAACCTGGGAAGATTTCAGAGTCCTTCTGCAGGTGTAGTCTCTCTCCTCCTCGGAGCTGGGACAGGGTGGAACCCCCTCCTCCAGGGCCTCCACCTCAGTGGAAAAAAGTCCCGATGTGTTCTGATGTTGAAACAGTCCAGGAAAAGAAAAGAAAAATTGAAACGTACAGGAAAAGCAAAGTTCAACTCTATGAAAAAAACCCCAAAAGTTGGAAAAAAACAGGTAGCTTCTCCGCTCCTCTTGCCACACTGGCTGAACCCAGATCAGAGCTCTCTGCTATCTGTGTCCTTGAAGGTTTTTTTCTTCTCTCTCTCTCTGCTCAGGCTCAGTTTAAAGGCACAAAGTTAATTTCTGGGCAATGGAGCAGTGATATGGGATACACATCATAAAGTCACCCCAAGACACTTCCCCATCCCGCTAGGCAGAAATGAGTAAGTGGTTATGTGGCATTTAGCTGGTGGCTGGGGTAAAACCACGACTCCTGCACTACCTTGCTATGGATGAATTCACACTAAGTGGTTACAGAGAAGAATGATGTATTTCTGCCAGCCACTTTTCCCTACAGAACTTTTTTTTTTTTTTTAAGAGTTGCTGATGATTCTTTCATACATTTATACATGTTGTCTATTTATACATAGATAGTCATGATACATGCATAGACCTATGCAGCAATGCTTGTTATTTTTTGCTGCTTACTTGTATTTATTCTTTAGAGAAGAAAAAATTTAAAGATTATATATTTTAGAATATCTAGGTAATAATGAAAGTATTAAAAGCTATGATTACAGTCTTCTTATGTTTCAATATATTTAGGTTTTCTAGTTGCATAGTCAAGCATAAAAGTACAAATAAAGAACGTTCCCTAAAGGGCTCACAATCTATTCAATGATTTTTTTTTAAATTTTCATAAATACATAAAAATAACAAAGCACAATTCTTTTTGAAAAAAAAATGCCATATTTTTCTGTATTTATCAAGAATTACAGTGTCTGACATAACAGAGGAGGAAGGCTTGGCCTCTATACCTGAAATACTGGAAGGACTTGTGTGTTTAATTCCCACTGCTTGCAGTATATTGTTTCCAAGACAGAATGATCTGAGAGGTGATAACTTAAGAAATGGGTGGATCTGCATGGAGACTACCCTGAACTAGTTCTGCTAAGTATTGACTTAAGTTCTACTGTTTTCACTTAGTGTTAATAGTCCTACGAAGTGGACTTTAGAGTCCAATGATATTCTCATAAAATCTTCCTATTATGTTTCAAATACAATCGAAGCTAGAAGAGCTAGGAGCATTTACCACATATTTTGTTGAAAGGCATTAGGTTAGTTTTAAAGCAATACCACCCACACAAATAGCTAGAAAATATCAAACATCATGCTGGCATGCACCAAAAAGACGAAGATTACCATGACAGTGAACCAATCCATTTATTTTGTACTGTTACAATTTTAAGCAGGAAAGTTTGCTTTAATAACACAAAAAGCAAGTCCAAGTTAAGTCAAGGATAGTTATGACAAATATTTTATGTACGTGATCCAAGAACATGATACATTTTGACAATAACATATTACAATAATTACTAAGTAGTCACTGCGCTTTAAGACCTTTAAAGTTAAATGCAAACATAAACTATTATTATAAGCACTAAAACATAAAAAAGGCTCATCAACATTTAGGGAATGTTGAATGTGAAGAGTATTTGAAAGTAGTTAATGGAATGTGAAAGTATGTATTTCCATGTGCCTAAAAATTAGATAATCCTTCAAGTCTCCGAAGTAATATTCAATCCATAGTTCTGGCTTACAGTTTCTCCTTCATCATTGCATATTTTCAGGACATAAGTATTTTAGGTGCTATTTATTTTTATTCCAGTATTGCTATGGCTAGGTTTGTCAGCTATGTAGAAAAATAGGTCATTTGTGGCAGAGTTTCTTTTAAAAGTGCAGGCTTTTCATGAGAACTTCATAGTACATAGCCAGGTATAGCATTTTTTTTTTAAACCCACTTTTTTCTGGTTTTGTGTAAAGAAAAATGTAACACAAAATGAAGAAACTTCGTAGAAGTATTGAAGTGATAATGACACACTTTGTTTTCAGTAGAATTAATTTTTTAGATCCCCTTGCCCATTTTTTCTTGGGATCTTCCTTGACAGTTATATAATTCTCATTTATTACCGGAAAGCTCAGGACTTTCTCTCCTTTGCCTTTGGAACTTCCCTTTCCTAGCGTTTTAAAAGAGCATTCTCCTTCTAGTTAATGGTTTTCCTATTTTTCCTGTACTTTAAGTAAGTATCTTCCTAATACTTTTCATTCATTTTAAATATGTCTCCTCCTCTTTCTAGTGGAACAAAGTTACCGGGATTCTGCAAAAGGAGACCCTATGGAAGCTGCTGGGTAGGAGTCCATGCCCCACACACTGCGGTAAACAAATTGTCGGACAGCAGATGCAGTTTAGCAACCTTCAAACACCCAATGACAAAACTAAGCCAGCTCTATTTGGAATTCTGCTGTGTTTTATTGCAACATCAGTGTTGACTGCATACTTGGAAATGGCTTTTGTCTTCATACATGTTACGTATTTTTTTCCTACTTGTTTCTTCCTTTCACTTAACCTCACAAATACATTTCTTCTTATTACAGTTGTCATACAGACAGCTAAAGAGCAGCCCAAAGTTAATTAAAGACAGAAGACAAAAGGCTGAAGACCTAAATGAGAGTTAGATGTTTGGACATTTGTAAAAAAAATGAAGGTCATGTTAAAATAGCCATATTGTTGCTACAACAATAAATTTACACAGTAAATTAATTTATACTTTTGGGTAGTTTGCTAACTACCAATAAACCTAAAATTCTCAAAATAAAATCCCATAATGTAATATTGCCAATCAACTAGAAGTGTTTTTGTCCTTCTCACATGCATGCCTCCTCTTGATATCAGTAAGACTGCCGTACATATAAACAAAAAAACAACTTTGTGAAGAAATGTTAAACAAAATTTTCTTTCTCTATAAGGGATTTTTAATTTTTATGTTCAATTATTTTTCAGTACTTGTAAACAAAAATTTCCAATAGACTTAAAAGAGTGCATGGGGGCACTCATTTTGCTGTAACAAATTAGTATTTAATCCAAAAATAAGTGAGTTTGTCATAAACAGCTTGGCCAATAGACATAAATTTTAATGATCGACAGATAAAAGCAGGCAGAGTGCAGTATCATTTCTAATACAGTAATACAGGCATTGCCTTGCATAACAACTCTCATTATGTAATTTCCAGTGGCAGTGTAATTTATTTACGGTAATTTGCAGACACATTTAAAACTAAATGCAATTAATATTTATGCAGCTGAATTTTTTTCCAAAAGCAGATTTTATTTTATTTTATTTGACCCAGGTCCTCAAATTAATTTTTTTCCTTTCATCTTTCTGCTTAATAAATCAAGGAGAATATATACATAATGATTAATGCTAATAACTGCCTTGCAATAATATTGTGATGTACTGCATTATATGTCCTACTGGAATTAAATCTAAACTCTTTTACCTTTCATTAATTGAAGAGTGGTAGTAAAGATCATAATATATTTGCCAAGAGGATAGCAGAGAAACATGCAAAATGTTCAGCTTTTTGCACATTCTCTAATTTATAAAATGGTTTATGTTTTAATTTTCTTAAAGCTTTTTTATTCAATATTCAATTTGCATGTAAATTGAAATGTTTCAAACTGCAGTATATTTAGATGTGCATCTTCATTTCTGTAATTTCCCTCTTCATTCCTTCCATGTCAATACAAATTCTTCCTGATGAGATTATTTTAGCGACTTGCATGAAGAAGTTTATTGTAATTTTCCTGTTTTGTAAATAATTATGTAGATTATTTTTGAACAGATAGCCATCCTTTCACTGTAAAGAATCCACATGCTCCTGTGGCTGCTCAGCAAACAATATTAAAATGGCATGGTTTTATTAAATGATATCCTGGAAAGATTTGGATCTGTCTTTCAAAAAGAATAAGCATTAGAAACAAATTCTGGGAAAAACTAAGACATTTTTCTTTGTCCACCAGTAAGGGACCAGCCTCTTCTCAATTGATAATCTTATTTTTTATTCATTAAAAGCATTCAGCAACATAAAAACTCACAACACTTTCAAAATTGAAAACAAAATGTGTTAGATACATAATTAGTTTAATAACTGGACTAGGTTTCAATCACTTTTTGTTCTACTGGAACCTGAGAACTCCATTTCTAAGTACAGGGTATTATAGATATAATTCCCTATTTGGAAAGAAACACCTGTAACACTGTCTTTTTTTTTTTTTTTCCTATTTTTCCTGTTCTTCAAATAAGTGTCTCTCTAATGCTTTTCATTCATTTTAAATATGTCTTCTCCTCTTTCTAGTGGAACAAAGACTTACGGAGAAAATATTTAGGTCAGAAAGTGACAAAATATTATTTACTGCCCTGTCAACTATATAAGCCCTAGAGAGACTGGAATGTATTAAGCACCTAGAGAAGAAAGAAGGAGAAATTGAAAATTGAAATTACCAAAAATGAAACTGCAATTGGGCAAGAACAGCTGGATTCCCTACTGCCCACATGTAACTACTATGCCAAACTATCAGTACAGAATAGGCTTGATACTGAGACTTGGTGGGGAGTGGAAAAAAGAAAAAAAAAAAGAGAAAGAAAAAAAATTAAATTATAGGTACGCTAACATTATTTAATCAACACATACTTGAAAATATTACTGAAGAAGAACAGTAATACTCTGTTTCCCACCACCTAGAAGAAAATCAAGTGCGAATAACACTTCAGATTTGCAAAGACTGACTGTAATGGATGATACTAAGTGAAAAATTGTGAACAACTGAGAACTGAAATAATTGTGTTTGTGCCAATGAACCACATAAAAGAACATTCCCAGAGATGGTGCAGAAAGCAGAACTGCAGTCCACTTCCTTTTACCTTTGAAAGTGCATTGTCTCAATGCACAATTTATATATTCATTATAACTTGTATAACTTATTTTAATTCAAAAACTATGCACCTTTCCTAGTCAACTGCTCTAAAAAACAAGCCATAGAGACAAGTTTGCTCACTTTCTCTCTGACTTCAAATGAATCATAGAATCATACAATAATTAAGGTTGGAAAAGACCTCCAAGACCATCAATTATGTCAGTATAATGTTGACATAATTCCACCATGACACTAAAAATATATCATTCCATTCTTGAACACCTCCAGGGATAGTGACTCCACGACTTCCCTGGGCAGCCTGTTCCAATGTTTAACCATGCTTTTAGGGAAGAAATCTTTCCTAATATACATCCTAAACCTCCCCTGGCACAACTTGTGGCTGTTTCCCCTTGTGCTGTCACTACTTGCCTGGGGGAAGAGAACAAGAACATTTATGAGAGAAAAAACATACGTCCGAACTGCTCGGTACCTTGGTGTAACTAGCTGCCTGCTGCTAGACACCAGCACACTTAGGAGACAGCTTCTAAGCATCAGAGTTGTTGATAAACCTCCAGGATTAAGTTCAACTGAGCAGATTTGGAGTAGTATATTTAGGGTGCAAGCACCAACGCTGGCTGTTGGGCAGTGTACATTTATACCCTATTTGAGATTTAGTACAAGATTCTGCAGCTCACCTCTGAAACTATACCAGGGTGTTTTTTCTTCCAATGATGTGCCTGTACAAATTGTAAGCCCAATATCTGAACTGCACTGTGCAGGGACAATTTTAAATATTCATTTAAAAAATTGTGATTTTTTTAAAATGTATGACACCATCTACAGTAAGAATAATCTAAAATCACAAACTGCAATTTAAGGCAATGCTAAGAATATTGCTTTCATCGGATAGACTAGGAGAAAACTGACAGAAAAATGATCACAAGATTTGTTCAAAAGTGTCAATAATAACAGCTACAGTACCAAGACCTTGATCGAGACAGTTTAAACGTAAGGCATAATTTACTTACATGAGTAAAGCATGTTTTTATCAGTGTGTCTAGGCTGAGATTATTTCTTCCTAAAATTTTTATTTTACAAAGATTTTCAGAGTGTGCCCAGTGTGGGAGGTAAGGAGGTGGAATATAGTTCCAAGACTTTTGCTAAGGAAATCCATAATTTGGAGTGCTTCCCAGTGCAGGAATAGCATCAGTCTTTTTTTTTTTTTTCCCCTCCACTAGGCAAGAATGATAACAGCAGCATTCAGAGTGGATAAGAAAAGTCAGTGGAGATGGAGTTCACTAATGAGGTAAATGGAAAAAAAAAGGATGGATGTTGGAAGCAGGGAAGGTCCCCTAGATTAGATAATAACCGAATGAGGTAGGTGTTTTCTTTCAAGCACTGTAAGAGGAAGAGAGAAACTCTGAGGGATGAAAGAAACAGGAAGGAATGCTGGTGCTAGAAGATGAAAGAAAAGCAGAAATGTTTCATCTCCTCTCTAAGTAAAGGGAATTTTTCAGAGAGAGAAATATAGAACATAGTGTGCTATCCTTTCAACGGTCCCAGAGGAAAAAGAGTAAGTAGATTAGGGAAGTGAGGGTCATGATAAAGATCATCTCTTCTGATCCATAAGGTCAGCTTTTAAAAATATTTTAACCATAGAGACCTGTGGAAAGAGGCAGCTGAGTTTTGAACATTCAGTTGTTACTTTGACATTCCAGAAACACAACCATTGCTCTTCCAGCTTAGCCTCCTCTTGTCCTTTGTGGACCACTCTCCTCCTCTCTGGATAGTGGATGGGGTCATACTAACACTTTTCTCAGCATGAAAACAGAGCTCTCTGCACTGTGCGCATGACAAAACTGCCATTTTCTTGGCTCACCACAGTTGCAGAGTCACAGAATATTTGAAGTTGTTTGAGAGCACCTCTGGAGACTGTCCAGTGCAACCCGCTGCTCAAAGCAGTGGCAGCAGCTACAGCTGCAGGATTCTCAGTCAGATTTTTAATGACTTCAAGGATGAAGACCTCACCACTTCTCTGAGCAACCTGTTCCACTGTTTGATCAGTCTTAGAGACTGTGATTCTGTCTTCCTCAATACTCCTTCAGATATCTCCAGTGTCCTGAAGCAGGAAAAGATTGGTTAGTGAAGACACTGTTCTGAGTTCTTTAAAAGCACTTACCACAGACATATTATTTCTAGGCTTTATTCCATCATTGACATAAATATATGCATAAATTAAAAAAAAAGGAAAATCATCTTCCCACCAGTAAACATATATTCATAAAGATCATTTAAAGGCAGATACTAAAAGAAAAAACCAGCAGTGAAAACAAATACAACATATGTGGAAGAACAATATAGTAGAGAATTCAAATTATCTTTATATCCATTAGTACACAGTGCTTAGAATATGCATTTAGAAAAACTAAATTATGCTAGTCTGCTCCTAGTGCACTTGTACGATGGATCACAAGTATCCAGAATTCCAGTTAGTGTATTTCTCCAATAAGATATAGTACAAATATGAATTTTAGTTCTTGACTAAGGAAGAAATATGTAATTGTCTTCTCAAACACATTTTCACTTTGAAATCTTAGGATGAATTCATATGAAAAATTTGATCCACCTTTATAGGAAAAACTACTCCTGCTATAAATTAATGGCCAGGAAAGAAGATAAAAGAGATTAAAGTACACAGAAAGAATATTAATTTACTTTTTTCTACTATACTTATAATATTAATTTAAAAGAAATCTCAAAAGAGGTTTTTCTCATAACTGTTTCAGTGCATCCTTATTATCTAAGTAGTCAGACATGACTTTGTCCCTACACTCAAATCACAGTTTCTGAAATTGGCTAACATTCACAGTTATGAGTTTTATTGCACACTTCTGTACTACAGGTAAGTACCAATTTATACATTCCACTTTGTACAGCACATTTTGCCACTGCAGCCCTCTGAACTCTGTTTGACATGTTTAACTGTCAACAGACAGGCAGAGCCTTTTCTTACTGATCAGACGTGCAACAATAATGAGGTTCAACAACAGTACACCAATGCCAGATGACCATTTCACCTCAGATTTGACAGCCAGAGAGAAAGGGAAGCTCTACATCGTGGTATTTTATGTATTCATGACTCAGTATCTTCTAAAAATCAGGGATTACATTCCAGAAGGATTGAAGCAACACAAGAGAGTGGGACAACAGTTTTGGTTTTTTAAAGCAAACTTTGGTATAAAAAAAGATACAACCAAGATCAAAAGATAATTACAATACTTTTAAAAGACGTATTTAGATGAAGGTATGTGGGGACAGAAGAAAATTATCAAACATTCCAGGGACAGCTAAGGACTTTGAAATAACCTGAATACTGAATATTGACATGCCAAAGGAAATTCGCAGTAGTTAAATGCCTGTTTTTATCTCACATCAGGAATGAATAAAAAAGGCTAAAAATGTGTAGAGTTTAAATGAGGTCTTATCTGATGCATTATTACAATGAAATGAGTGCAGTTAAGGCACAAGGGAGCAAGTGTGCTTTCAAGTGGATACTACCTTCCCAGAAAATCTATGTCTAAAAACAGATTAAGACATCATTTACTCTCATGAAGCAAGACAGCAGACAAGACAAAAAAACCCACACACTTTTTATTGTATGTACATGCACACATACATTTATATACAGATATCTCCGTGTATGTGTGTCTGTATAAATATATATATATGCATAGGTGTCTATGTGCACACACGGGTAGACTACCAGCTTGAAATGTTCCATTATTCAAAAACGCATAATTAGTATTTTGAACAACATTTTAATTTTCTTCTGAAAAAGCATTTTAGAGTTAAAACTGCTGTCCAAGTTTATTAATATATATAATACACATCAAAGTAAAATAGTATATGCAGTCAAGACACAAATACTTGATAAAAGATATACAGAAGGAGATTAATTATTTGAAAACTGAAAAAAGAGTTTTTCATCCCCAGCCTATCCAAGAAATGCATCTACCACTTCAGAAAACCCCATCTAGGCCAAACCACTGTCAGCAAAAGAGTTGACAGTGGAGTTCCTAGTAATTATCCTATGAAAATAACATATATCAGCAAAAACACTTTACTTCTTAAATTACATAAACTAGGGGCTTTTTCTTCTTACATAACATAAATTTTCTGTGAATAGTGCAAATAATGACCATAGTTTCCTAAGAATGTGTGCATGTTATTCCCTAAACTCAGTTTCTGTGTCATAAAATCCTTTCCTTCCCTTTTTCCTACCACACCAATAGCAGGAAACTGTGTGTGTTATGGCTGGTCTATGGTTATACATAATCTAATTTTGGCATTTAGTTACTGCTCAAAAAAAACCCCAACTTTAAATGGCTGACTTTTTCTTACATTTTTATCAAGGTGGGGCACTAACTGAAACTCCTCTACTAAGCTGACGATACTCACCAAATATTCAGGATCCTAAAACCTTTTGCCTTTCTGTCAAAATGGGTTGAAATTGACTGAATTCATGTGCTTTAGAGGTTTTAGACAGAGAACACAATTGACAATTTTTTTTTCACAAGAGCAAGCTTTGAATGTGAGCAAAAGCCTCCATGTCAAAATGTACTCCTAGACTTAAATGGTAATTTTCTCCTGTCCTTACACAATCCAGAAAATATCAACCCTAAAGTCTAACCCTCTAGACTATCTTTACAGGAAATGGGAAGAATTAGTGGTTTTGAGTGAGCTGTGGCTTACCTCGCAGTAATGCAGACATCGAAATTGATCATCTGAGTCATGTTTCTGAACTTCTCTTGAAGCATCTGTGTAGATAATTAAATTTAGAAGAGAAAAAAAACCCACTTGAGATTCTTTTAGATGGAGACTATATCAGGAATAGGAAGAGAGTAGTAACAGGTGACAAATGTCTTAAAAGGTAATCAGGAAAAAATAGGCAAAACCCATGAGTCTTAAGCTGTGTTTGAATTAATGAATCTTCATTTCAAGAAACTTTGGAAAACATATTTTGGAGTATTTCATAGCTAGCAATATGATTGATCCAGTCTGCAAAACGGAGGTTTTAATAGGCAAATCCTTGAAATTTTGAACTTGTCTCAATTAGCATAAAAAGGTATCAAAATCTTCAGTTATCATAAGATGAAAAAAAAAATTCTTCAACTGCTCTATTTAAAATACAATACAATTTTAAATATTTTTATTCTATTTTATATAGAATTTGAACATGAACTTCATTTTGAAAGTGAAGGTAACACTTCTACTTAAGAAGGATCTCAGCTTAGAAGTGAGCATAGAAGTTCAGTCATTCTCAATGACTGCCATTAATTTGAAAACAAGAAAACCCCAAAACCTCAACAAATTCAGTCAGTAGGCTTTAAGTTGCCTTAGATTAATATTTTAAATTCAGAAAAAAATTGTAACATACTATATATCTAAGCCGAAAAATTTTCCAAAATATCATCTATCATATGAGAAAGCAGATAGTTTTTTTCTTATTTTCATCTAGGAAAGGTACAACAGCTAATAACAGAAAGTTCAAGTGTGTTAACAATGACTTATAGCATCCTCATGAAACTGAATTTTAGAGTTCCACTCCTGAACTGTAAGAGACCTAACCTTTCTTGTCATAACCTTGCCCCACTAAATCTCTTTGTGTGGCAGATACGAAACATTTAAATTAGCTTCAGAATGTCAACAAGGTTATGATGCAGACTTCAGATCTTGTTTTGACTTCATTTCATAGGAGCTGTCAACCAACTCTTCAGAAAATAGTGGTGCGGCTACTGGGCCCTTGTTCACCTTGTCATTCCCATATCACATGTTTGGCTGTTAATCACACCTATATTCCCTGTGCTAATCACTGTTATAACCTTCCGTATTTGCACTGCAATCTTGTTCCTATTTTTTATCTTCTCTTTACCTTGAAGTTTGATACTGGTATTCATGCTTGCATCATGAGAGATAGGATATAGACCCTTTGCTTTTTGAATTGTTATTCATACATTTTGACCACACCAGTGGGTTACTTGCAGTATTCCTCATTTCCTTCCTCAAATCATTCTATATATCCACGCTGGTCCCAGTTTATCAACCAGCCTCAAAAGAGGAGATCCAGATGATTCCTGCTAAATTAAATACAGAAGTGACCTACAGTCCATTGAAAAGATTTTTTTTTAACAGAACATAACAAAAACCTGCAAGATAAATTCTTTGCCATAACTAAACCTAACACATTTCTGTTCTCTTGAATATGGGACATTAACCAATCCAACAACATAATCACAATACTTTTTTACAGGAACTCTACATCAAATATTGCTTTTCTTCTTCATCCCTCCAGAAATCTTAACAGAGACATCATGCTCAACAAGAAATACTGTATAGAATATTTTAGGTTGATAAACCCAAGTTAGTCATCAGTAATGATAAAGAGAGTTATGCGGGAAGGTGTTAAAATGAACATTAAATGGGATAACTTCATTGCTGTTAAATTTAACTAACTGGTCAGCAATTCTAAATTGAATTATAATGACATAAAGGGTTTTTTTTAATGACATTAATGACACTGACAGCACTTAATCAAGTAAAAGAACTGGGAAAGCTGAACTAAGTGGATTTGCACTAGAGCCCAGCAAAGGAACCATTTCAGAAAGATCACGCATGGATAGAAAGAGAAAAAAAATTTCGTTCTTCTAAGAGTGCAAATGAAGGCTGAAATGCAGCTGCATGAAAATGTTCAAGTAGGTGACATGCAGTAAGAGCAGAATCATATGGATTATTTAGTAAACACTGTGAGAAGTTCCACCCTTCTTTCAGTGTGATTGCACAGGTGCAGCAGTGTGCCCACCTCCTGCTGTAATTGCAGAGTGGGAGCAACAATGACTAAGGAAGCTGTTATTTCCATCACAGTTATGTTAACCTTGAGTTAATAAACTGGATTAAAATTACTTTCCATAGCTCCAACAGCAAATTATTGAAGATCCAGTTTACCAGACAGATAACACCTCCAAAAGCATACAAACCAACCCTTGTTGTAGACAAGAGGAGAGGGCATATATCTGTCCCTTGTCATAGCATTTATTAAACTGCTCAAATATCTATAGCTAAGAACATGAAATTAGGTTGAAAAGGTAAGATTTTAGTTTTGTAAATCACAATTCTACTGATTTTTAATTCTTTGAAAATACCAGGGTGCTTGTTTTCCTGATTGCCCTGTTTCCTTCTACTCTGCTTTTCCTGCTTATATAAGAGAATAGAACTGTAAGAAAACACATTCATCTTTATATCATCTACTTCCCTCAATTGCAATAGATTTGGACCGGTTGTAATGTTATGAACTAAAAGGTTTGTCCTTTATTTGATTCCTGTCATGTTAAACAAAATACTATCCAGCAGAAAGAAACAGCTAGAATTTAAGTACACAAGTATCCATATTTTAAAAATTTTGGCTCTAGATATTTCTCCCTTCACATATCGAGAAAAGCAGCAGGCTATCTAACCTGAATCTGCACTTAGAGGTGAAAAGTGGACTGCTGCTTTCAGTCAATAAAGCATAAAGAATTTTTTCATCTGAGTATTAGGGGGAATCATCACCTCCTTGGCTAACAATTTCACACCACAGTTCTGATCATCAGAGATACCAAAGTTAGAGATCCCTCGGCCTAAGTGCAACGTTGTTGTTGGCAGTGTTGGAATGCTTCGATGATTTTAGATCCCACTTTCCACAATAATCCATTAGAGTCCAAGTTTGTTGTGACTCCAAGGTATGTCTTGAAGCTAGTATTTCTTATCTAGGGGCACCAAATAAAATGAAACTTCCCTTTTCTAACCTAGGCTCTTAGCCAAAAAAGTCAAGCTGATTGTTTCTGTTACCACGGAGAAGCCGGTGATGGTGTCAGACATCTGTGAAGCAGCTCTGTTTCTGTTAAAATAGTGCACAGCGTTGCTTTTCCTAAACACACAAAACCCCCAATGAATTGAAGGCAGTTTACTTGCATATAATGCTTGCTTATAGTACATTTCCAAATGGGTATTTATAAAAAGACAGCAAAATCATTTGAGATATGTGTTCCTTTCCTCTGGCTTATAGCAATTTGCATTTTAGAAACCAAAGGGAAATGTATTGGCATCATTTCCCTATGATAAACACCATAAATTTCACACACTACACCACTATTACTACAATATACTACATGCATGATGACATGTTCATTGAAGTCACAGGTAAGAACACCTATAAATGTAATTAATTTCATATAATTAATTTACAGGTTTTTCCTCTTCTAACTTTTCTCCTCTTTGGAGAACTGAGATGACTTCCTCAAACTTTTTAGAGAAAACAGAACCTATTTAAATTTATATATTTTTGTGTATTTAATGCACACTTTTATCCAATGACATTTGATTTGGAGATATATGACAATCTCTAAATACATGCTTCCAAGCAATGTGTCTTTTCCATCACTCCTGGACTGAAATAAAAATTAATTATAGCACTGTGCAATTAGTCTACATTTTACTAATATTTAGCTCTTTGCAGCAATATGCTCTTTCTCTATTAGTTAGCTGATCATATATTTCAACCATTTAAACTGTACTTATTCTCCGCAGTAAATGGCAGATAATAACAGTTTGGGGAATCTTAGTCAAAATGTCAAAATTGCAGCTACTCATGAAAGGGATAGATTCATTAGTTACGCTCTTGAAGACTTTATCTGACTCATGTTATCACATCAAGGGAAGGAAAATAAAATTGGTTATAAAACCTGGATTCTTCAACTTTAAGCCAAAGTATCCTAAGAAATATACTGAAGAAATAATGACTATGTTATTTGATTAGTTATTACTTAACATGCTGTGGAGATAAAACAAGTGTGACTTTCACTGAATCATCATCTGCCACAAAAGAGGAAGAGCATCTTTGGTCATAGGCTTGCCAAGTTGTGAAGAGGGCTTTAAACTAAAGTTGCCAAAGAAGGGGAACTCAGTCCATCCCACTCCTGGCAGTCTCATGCCAGTGCCAGCAGGAGATGGCCAGAGCCTGGAGAGGGATCATATATCAGCAGGAGGGCACCTGAAGAGCAGCACAAAGGAATTCCAGCCACTCCAGAGAGTAAGGTGGCTTCATCAGAGGCCCAACTTAAATATCTCTGTGAAAAGGTACATGGAAGAAAAATGAGGAAGGAACAACAAGAAAAGCTTCTATAGGTATGGTGGTGATGAAAGGAAGACTAGGGAAAATGTGAGCCCTCTTTGGTAGGAAATAGGAGACCTGGTTACTCAGGATATGGGGAAGGCTGAGGTACTTAATGACTTTTTTCCATTGGTCTTCCCCAGCAAGAGCACTACTCAAGTCACAGAAGGCAAAGGCAGGAACTGGGAGAATGAAGAAGCACCCACTGAAGGAGAAGATCAGGTTTGAGAACATTTAAGGTGAGGTGAGAACACCTAAAGGTGCAGAAGTCCATGGGACCTAAAGGAACTTGCAGATGAAGTGGCTAAGCCACTCTCCATCATCTTTGAGAAGTCATAGCAGTCTGGTGAAGTCCCCACTGATTAGAAAAGGGGAAACACAACCTACATTTTTTAAAAGGGAAAAAAGGAAGACACAGGGAATTGCAGACCACTCAGTCTCACCTCTGTGCCTGGCTAGATCGTGGTGCAGATGTTTCTGTAAAACAAGTCAACCATATCCTGCAGTACATCAAAAGAAGTGTGACCAGCAGGTCGAGGGAGGTGATTCTCCCCATTTGCCCTGCCCCTGTGAGACCCTACCTGGAGTACTGCATCCAGCTCTGGGTCTCTGAACATAAGAAGGACATGGATATGCTGGACTGAGTACAGAGAAGGGCCACAAGATGATCAAAGAGATGGAGCACCTCTGCTATGAAAACAGACTGAGAGAGCTGGGGTTGTTCAGCCCGGAGTAGAGAAGGCTGTTGTCAGAGGGGCAAAGCGTAAGGAAAAGTCAAGAGATTAAAGTTGACACATGGGAAATTTCAAGTAGATAGAAGAAAAAAGAAAAAAAATTACCATAAAGTTGGTCAAACACAAGAACAGGCTGCTCAGAGGAGTCAAAGATTCCATATTCCTGAAGATATTGAAGCCTTGATTGTACAAGAAGGTAATCTTTAACTTGATTTCTTTAGGACGGGAGGCTGCACTCGATAACCTCTAGAGGTCTCTTGCAACCTAGATAATTCTGTAACTCTTACGGACATCATAAATAGCAGCTTGAAAAGTAGCTACTACAGGAAGGTACTTTATCTGTGGTTTCATAGAGCTTGACATCCAGTTTGTATGTGGATATGTCTACTGCTACTCCAGACTTCTGGGTAGTCAAAAGTGTGACTAAATAGGGATCTCTCTTTACCACAACCAGCTGAACACAACTCAGAAGTTGCTCTATGACAATATGAACCCAGAAAACGAGGCTAGAGAAAGTTCTGTGAAAAATTCATCCTGTTCATTTGCACTCTAAATCATTTTATCATTTTATCAACCCTGATAACTTTTGTTATTGCTGATAACAACCCCTGAACTTTCTAAAAGAAGCTTTTCAACCAGCCCACCTGAGTCCATGTCCAAGTGAGCCTTCAGATAATTTCTCAGTTTAGGTGAAGGTAGAGGAAAGAGTTTGCCTTCCTGTAAGCAGTCACATGGAGACACTGAAAGAAGGAGAATTTCTTTGCATTAAAGCAGTTACTTGCAAGTGTTCTATTTGCCTAATACAACTTTATAAGTGCGTCCACATGCTAAACACAGGAGTTTTCTATTGAACCCGTAAACATTGCACCGTCAGCTGCAACATGGACTGTATTAAATTACTTGACCAAAAAAGAGAGTTCAAGTGCTCTAGAACGTATGTCCTTGTGGTAACATCCACAAGGATTCTTTGTACTTCAGATAATCCACTCCGTTCCTATAGATGTTAAAATTTGCAGCAAAGAGAAATGAGCATGATGTGATAAGTGCCACGAGCAAGCTGGTTTTGATTTATTCCTCCTCTCCCTTCATCTTCCTATCTGACTTCTCTCTGGATAACAGCTGCTGTCCCAGATGATGTACTATTGGTGCTGTTCTTAACAGAGCTTTCTCAAATGCTCTGCAAAGGCAGGAAAGCTGTCTGCAGGAATCATGAACAGATGATCCACAGCAGAATGTTCACTCTTGAGGCTGACAGTGCAAAGTAGACAAATGAACCATGTGCCCATTAAGTTCTTACTTTTGCTTATGTTTATACTTTACTTTCCTGGTGTTTATATGGTGTTCTGATGCTGCCACATGCAGGTGTAAGAGTGCTATGGTATTTAGGGACTCCCATTTCGACTCCTAGTTACCCCATTTGCAATTTTTGGTTTGATTCTTCCTGGCATGAGTTCTCCATATTTCCTTATTCACAAATTATCAAATACCTATATGTGTATATACATATATACCTATCTTATTAATTCGGTGCAAGCTGAAGCTGGGATGTGAAATGAAGAAAACTTGTTAAAGTTCCCAGAAAATACAATTTAATTAAGGGTTTTCTACAAGTGTGCTAGAATAGCAGTAGTTGTTAATTTTCCCTCCAAACAGTGTGAACAAAATGGTTCTAAGCATTTTGGATAGACAAGATATTTTCTAGCACAATCTACCAGCTACCCTCAAGCTACCAGAATAAAGGGAAAAGGCAGAAAACTGACCTGCTACCCCACAGCCTGACCTTTCATTCAGAGAAAGCCAGAATGGAGTCCTGCGTTTTAAGCCAATTTCAGTTCTAAATCTGTCCTGGTTTTAAAGCATACAGCTGAAGAAAACAGATTAGCCCAGCTGGTTTAGTGTTTCGATTTTGTTAAAAGGACCCTGTGATTGTCCTAGTTTGGACAAATTTGGAGAAGAATATCTTCTGATAGAAGTCAGGTCACAACC
>VZTI01003411.1:1304875-1366269 GCA_013397865.1 Struthidea cinerea
TAGACAAGATATTTTCTAGCACAATCTACCAGCTACCCTCAAGCTACCAGAATAAAGGGAAAAGGCAGAAAACTGACCTGCTACCCCACAGCCTGACCTTTCATTCAGAGAAAGCCAGAATGGAGTCCTGCGTTTTAAGCCAATTTCAGTTCTAAATCTGTCCTGGTTTTAAAGCATACAGCTGAAGAAAACAGATTAGCCCAGCTGGTTTAGTGTTTCAATTTTGTTAAAAGGACCCTTTGTGATACAGCAAATCAAGACAGAAAAAAGTCCTAGGTATTCTTCTGTTCAAATTCTGTGCTTTCTCTGTAGCCATAGCTTTGGAACCCTTCTCAATTAATTAGCAGCACCCATCAGTATTTTTACTTAATTTTTGCAGTTTGCCTCCTTGAATTAATATTTTACTTAGTTTTTTTGTGGTTTGTCTGTTTGAGTTCAGAGAGCCCAAGAGCCTCGAAGCTTATTGTCTAGATGTTTAAGACAAAAATGTAATTCATGGCAAATAGCTTTTAGAGTAGAAGTGTTTCTATTAAAACATAAAAAAAAAGAGCCTTGAATCCTGAAATCTGGCTAAACAGCCCAGTGTTTTGGGATCTCTTTAATTCTTAGAATAGGTAGATGCCATATAACTTGATGATTCAAAGAGTGAGGGATCTATTTTTATGAAAACTAAAATTTTACTTGGTTTTTGAAAATTTAAAAATTCATACATCTCTCTTTATTAAAGAGCTTGGAGATATATGTCAAAAATTGTAGTAAAATCATATCTGAAATTATCTGAAGATTGTGCCTTAAGCAGATGAAAGATACTCTAAAAAATCTGATTTTGTAAATAAATTTAATCTTTTTTTTCATTACAAAGTCTTTTTATATTGGAGATTGTTGATTTTTTTTCACATTTAAAAAGTTGGCTATGTCAGGTGTAGATACAGGGTTTGAGATTTACTTGTACCGAGTAAGCAATTAACAGCAACAATTCTGTCCACAAAATTTCTTCAAAATAGTTAACTGTTCTTTCAAGGAATAAAAACATAATATTACAAAGAACATACAAATATATTGGTGAAGGAAATGGACATTACTCTTTCAAGCTCTGGAATTCTTTTTTTTATTTACAGAAAAATCTGTAACAATTATACAATATATCATATTCATCTCATCTGAGATATTCATGCAGTACCTCCTGCACATTCTTACTAGCTTCCTATCAATCTGCTTTATTTCCTTATCACTAGCTTCTTATCAATCAACTTTATTTCCTTATCACATCTGCTTAATAGGATTTGCAATTTTTTTTAGATCTGTAAGAATGAAACCTCTGTTTCTGTTGGCAAAGTGTGCTAGCAGTTTTCGCTGCACTCTGGCTTGAATGAATCACAATTCTTTTTATCTTTTGGCTAATCTTCAATGATATCCATTAAGGAATTGCTTTCTTTCTTCTCTCACGTTAAGGGATGCAGCTGAGAGGACCTGATGGAACTAGTTTTAGTTCAACTGAAAGGTCAGCAAAGAGCACCCTGTCAAATTTGACCCAAAAATAAGCCCCTGGCCTGTAGGAGACTGGGGACTTTTAAGACATTAATTTATGTGGAACAACTTAAGCCCGGTCCAGTGACAGACTTAACATATTTAAGACTTTTATTTTTCCCTGCTGAGATATTTTTATTTTTCATAACGCAGTATTCACTTGGCTACAGTAAGAGAGGCTGTCACTGGCTATAGCAGTCACATTAAAAAGAAAACTAGTGAGACACCTGCTTATTTCAGCATTGAAAATAATCCACTCACTACAAAAACAAACTGTTGGAAGATGAGAATGAGAAATCCGTGCCCAAATGCTCTACTGCCTTGTAACTAAGGTGATGTTCTTAACAAGTAAGGAGGAAATGTTCCTCTCAGGAGGGAATTCAAGCCCAAATCTTTCCCTTTACATCCCAGAGGTTAGAGGAATTATCTGTAATTAATGTCAGATGCTTTCTCCTGTTGCACTTGAGAAGGGCAATTAACCTGACTTACACTCAGACTCAAGAACAAAATTTAGTCCTGGATCCCAAATGGAGGCAGGTGGTTCTGTTAATTCAGGTGGGCAACATGCTGAGTTATTTGTCTTAGAAAAATCTCATGCTCTGAGTTTTCTTTTGAGAAGCTTCTCCAATTTATTTACTTTCCCATTACTGATTCTAGTTTCCTTTGGTTTGAGTGGTATGAAAAGGAGGAAAAGAAGTTTATTTGGCTAGGTTGTGTTCGCTGTTCACTGAAGTGATGTGATACTACATATCTTTTTCCCATATCTCTATTTATCTCTATTTTCTACTGCCTAGACAAGCACAACTAAATTATTGAAAACTATGAAAGAGTTTAGACTTTAAAATCGTATGTTATATTTTGAGTGCTTGTTCCACGTGGAATTTCCATTTATGAGTTTCCCTGGTGATTTTTGGCATCTGAAGCAGAGGCTCAACATTGACTTCCTTGTGAATCTCACCTACAATCCTTTTGCAAGTAATGTTATTGACACCAGTAGGCTTAGCCCAAGAAAGGAAAAAAAGAAAATATTTTACCTAGAATGCTAAAGCAGGTATTAGAATATCCTCCAAAAGAATTATGCAAGGGACCATTTAAAGTTTATGAAGCACCAATGGAAAGGGGTTGTTTTTTTTCTTTCTTTGCTACATTAATGCTAAGTTACACTATCATTCCAAAAATACTAGTAACTCAAAAAGCAGAAATACATGAGGATTTCTACATGTCGTATTTCCACATCTACCAGCCTTGGCATCTGGTTTCTAGACTGAATCTGTGTAACACAGGAATGCATTAAGACCAAATCAGAAGTAACAAAACAATTCACTTGGCTTGTTTTAGGGTGGATTTCTAAATCTAGAAAGATGAGCAAATATATTTAACCATGAACAAAACTCCCAGTACATTTCTAAGACATCATAACAGTTAAAATAAAATCCTAAAACTGACTGCATAACCACCTTTAGCCTCCTCAGAAAATACTTCATTTCAGTTTGGAAAGGAACATTTTCTGCTTTTAACACATCATTATTTAGCTTTTCTTAGAGAGGCATGTTGTTGCAGATCAGATAGAGATCATGTAACTCATTAAATATGCTTGATGGTGACATCGTGACCACATTCAATCACAAAATTTTAAGTACTTGCATTTCATTAGACATCATTTTGGGAAGTAACAGCCCTTCAATTCAGCACTTCAAAAGACAGTTTTTCATTCCATGCTGTGTGAACAAATGTTCCTGTTCTTAGCCACTGGCAACTTTTGGGCCTGTGGTGCAACATACCATATAGTTAAAAGTCCTCATCTGTTGTGCCCAGCGTGACCCTGGGAGAATTATTGATGCAGTGACAGCTCAAAATTTTATTCTCACCCTTCCTGTGTAACATCAAACTCAGTATTAATTTTAAAAAGCAACATACTCACAATCCATATCCAGGGCAGAGTAGGTTAATTTGAAATTAGCAAATCAACTTACATTACCTAAGGATAGAGGTTTGATATTCCTGAATGAGAAATTGTCTTCCTTTACTTGAGTCTTGAGATGCCGCTGTAACTCAAATTTTTACTTCCCTTTCAATGAATCATCACTGGCTTAGAAATCTTTGTCAACATAAGAAGGGCATGGATCTTTCAGAGAAAGTCCAGAGGAGGGCCGCAAAGATGATCAGAGAGTTGGAACACCTGTTCTATGAAGACAGGCTGGGAGAGTAGGGGTTGTTCAGCCTGGAGGAGAGAAAACGCCAGGGCGACCTCAGAGTACATTCCAGCACCTAAAGGGGGCTACAAGAGAGCTAGAGGGGGACTTTTACAAGGGCAAGTAGCAACAGACAAGGGGCAATTGCTTCAAACTCAAAGAGGGTAAGTTTAGTTTAGATATTAAGAGGAAGTCTTAAGGAGGTGAGGCACTGAAAGAGCTTTTCCAGAGAGGTTGTGAATACCTCATCTCTGTAAGTGTTCGAGACCAGGCTGGATGGGACTCTGAGCACTCTGGTCTAGTGCAGGGTGTCCCTGCTCACAGCAGCAGGGTTGGCACTAGGTGACCCTTAAGGCCCCTTCCAGCCCAGACTAGTCTATTTGATTTTATGAAAATAAACACTAAAGAGTTCGCCCTTTCCAGGTCACTCTATGACGAATAACTAATTGAGCAATACCTACACAGAATATATGGTCCTTACACAGTAGGTGTTGGAGAATAAATATCCCACTTGTGACACTCAGAATATACATGATCCAACAAGGATTTCATTTCAGTTTCAGATCTTCCTTTCTATTTCACCACACCATTGCACTCCTAGAAAATGAACAAACAAAATCATTGCAGAGCTTTTTATATTAATTTACTTGTTAATTAAGTTACTGCAGTAACTGCTTACTTAATTGCATTCTCCCATCTACATTATTCCTTGCTATAAACATTTCTTCTGACCCTTGTTCCAAAGAAAGTCATAACTGTCTTGCCTTGCCTCACCAAATAGGTTTCAAACAGCTTGTCCCAGTGTTCTGGTTGTTCTGGTGCTTTAATAATGACAATTTAAATGAAAAAACCCACAACAAATACAAAACCAAGATACCTATCCAGAGTAGGGGTTTACAGACACATTAGAGTGATTATGTTCCTCCTGAGCTTTAAATGTTTCTCTGTTCCTCAGAACAATCTGAATTTGAGACCTGAATTCTCATCTCCAGGTGAGCATCCTAAAATGAGACCAGCTAAGGATGTGCTATGCATGAGATGTTTGCTATGCTGAAGCTGTTCCTATCTGTAAAATTAACAAGTATTCCTGGAAGAGAGTAAAATTCTCCAAAACTGAAGGCTCCAGTGCTACTCATTACTCCAGTAAATTTTTGTTTATGTGAAGCATAACGTCACAGAAAAGACAAAAAAATGTTTTGGTTTGGGTTTCTTTTGTTTCTTTGTTTTCTGAAATGCCTTATAATTAGAGGCTGAGTAGCAGGAGCAGGAATTAGAGATGCAATCTTAACTCCAGATTTTCGAGTGCTCAGGAGACCTCAGCTGGAAGGGTATTATGCTCCCTGTTCCACCAGTCTTCTTCCAGTACATCAGTACTGTTCTACTTTTTGTTCTTTATTTTTGGTGTCACCCACACATAGAAGCCACCCAAATGCCTGGAGGAAAAAAGGAAATGTAGTTTAAAAAATCAAAGTTTTGTTTGGATTAAAGATGTGCAGTTAAAGAAGAGAAAGGAAGAAAGAGGTTTTGCAGAAGGCTTTTCACAGTTTTCCACAGCATTCTGAACATGTCAGAAGGGAAGAGCATAACTTCAAACACAATAACAGAGAAGAAAATTAATCACTGACATGTTGCCTTCTATAAAGACAGTTTTTGGGGTCTATACATCATTAATTATCAGTGTCATGCATAACAACTGCAATTTACTCCCTATATTTTCCTATTTCTCTAAGAAAAAACATGGACAAAAGGATGGCTACCACCTTGGCTATGTCTAAGGACTGAATCTAGGAAAACCAAGAGAAGAAGTTTTGAATCTTACATTAGCAGTTCATCATCATTCAACACTAGGAAGTAGATTTCTGACTTGCCAAATCAAAAGCTTTAACAGGCAGGTATGTTCCATGAATGAAGTGGGACAGAAGGGAGACATAGGAGAATGAATGGTGATTGCACCATTGGAAATCTGAATGACTGCTTGCAACCTAGAGACCAGGGAATGAGTGGGCATGTTGGCAACCTGTTCATGTTAGAGCCCATGTAGGTAATACCAAGGCAATTTAATAGTCAAAAGATTTCAGTTTTCGTGGTTGTTAGTCTACAGCCTCTGATACTTTACACACACACGCACAAAAACCCCTACAGATTAAAGAAGGCCTTCTATTTAGACCTGTCTGATAGAAGATCATGCTATTCATTTTGTTAGATGCCAGAACCAATAAACATAAGCACCCTGAAATATTAAACTAATCGCCCTAGAACACTGAATTTAAGAGTGGTTTGTATTTGGTTAGTTACAGAACATGCAGTGAGTAAATATATACAAGAAAACTTATAGAATCTTTTCTCTAAAAAATTTCACAGTACACAGGCCACAGTTCACAGGATGAATGACATTCTGAATAGAAACCAAATTAATACAAACACAGTATAGGCAAGGTAGCCCAGCTATTTATTTAACATTTTCGGAAAGAGTAAATTAAGAAAGTGACCTTTAAAGTTGTTGGTCCAGAACAGACCCTCTAGCCATGTTATTTTTATTTATTGTATTCTTCTTAGAGTCAAAATCCCTTCTGAAATACTTTTCCACACTTATTTATTAATTAGCTGTAGTTAAGAAAAATGTACATACCGGGGGAGTTTAAATACTCCCATGCTATTGTCACACATAGAGTCCTCCATCTGCAGCTAGCCACCTATCCATTAGATCTGTTTGGTGTATTTCTGCATAGTGGATGAATTTGGGTTGTTTGCCATCTGCACTTGAATCATAAAGTGCAATTATTTTGTTCATCTATAACCTCTGATGAAATCTGGCTGAGATAATCTTTTGACCTATTTGCCCCCTCAGGTGTAGCTGCCATAATAACACTTAGCAACTGACAGGCAGAGAAAGTTAGGGATCTTCAGCCTGGAGAAGAGAAAGTTGTGTGGAGACCTCATAGCTGCCTTCCACTACCTGAAGGGGGCCTACAGGGAACCTGGAGAGGGACAGTTCAACAGGAACTGTAGTGACAGGACAAGGGCTAATGGGTACAAACTGAAAGAGGGAAAATTTAGGTTAAACATATGGAAGAAGTGTTAACTGTGGCTGTCATGAGGCACTGGAGCAAGTTGCCAGAGAAGCTGTGGATGCCTCATCCCTGGAAGTGTTTAAGGCCAGGTTGAATGGGGCATTGAGCAACCTGGTCCAGTGGAGGTGTCCCTGCCAGGGACTGGGGGGGCTGGAGCCACATGATTTTTAATGTTCCTTCCAACCCAAACCACTCTATTATGATTCTATAATAATTAATATTCTATAATTTTGCTTTACATTCAAACTTAAAGTTTGGCTTTAGTTTCACAAAAAGTGCCACTTGGCAAATCAAAATAGAGTCTTTCATACTTAAAAAAAAAAAAAAAAATCAAAACTTATAGGAAAGCAACTTTCAGTTACAGTATTCTAATGGTAAAGTTGGGGGTGAGTGCCATTCCCATGGGAATTAAGACATTGTAAGAGGGGGGACTGGAATGGGTCTACACAGCAGGAGTAGGTCCCATTCTTACTAGCCCAGGCACAGCAGCACAGTGCTGAGGTCAATGACAGGTCTGTAGAAAACCATTGGCCTCCTCATCATGTACATCTGCTCTTCAGTGGTTCCATTTCCCAAACTCAGTGCAGTGCTGCAAACACACTTCCTTGTCACTGTTCAGGTTTTCTGAGCGACTCAGACATTGCTTTGGGAAATGGGCAGAACTTGAGGCGGAGTAGCAAAGTAAAGGGGGTGTTTGTCTGATGGAACACCCCTTTTCCTTCCCTCTGTTCTTTTTTTTCACCACAAAGTTACACACTTGGAGTTGTTCAGAGGAGTGCTGCCTACACCCAACCAACTGGCAATAACATCACCTTGTAAACAAGACCAAGATGTATCTTGGAGGACAGGTTTTGTCATAACTTTAGTTTTTCAGATTTTTTTTCCTCACAGCCTGTTACTGTAGCTGGCATGCATTACAGTCTTTTAAAGGAACTAAAGGCTTCACAAAAACAAACAAATTGAGGGGTGGGGGGGGAAGTGTTCTGGGGAGGAAAGAGGCATTTTGGCAGGTAGAAATTTTTGACAAAAGGAATAAGATAAGGCATGGTGAGCAGATGGAAACCAGCTAAGCTTCACGCATGTTTTTTTAGTCTGGAAAGACGTCAAGGAAACCTGCCACAAAGTCACTGCCAGAAAAATCCACTGTGGTGTACAAAACATGTAGGTCCTATCAAAAAGGTCATAAACTTCATCTCAGCATTTAGTTGTTCGAGGAACTGATTACAGTAACACAGTTTAACTAAAAAAACTAGGTCAAGTAAGGAGAAAGGAAACCCCTGAAGTCCTTGGTTATAAATGTGTTCTATATAACCTACCAGGGAAGAATTATTTAAAGATCATTCAACTTAAACTCTCCAGAGATCTCTGGTTGGACATTTATTATTTTCCTACAAGAAACCCGAGCTACTGCTCTGACTTACTGCTCCAGTTTTAGAATGGAAATCTCAATGGAACTTGCACTGATATAAAAATGGACTGTAAAAATTACAGTAATGAATCCAGCTCAGTGACATGATGAGTACTGAAAGTGTGGGTTTTTTCAGCTTCTGAATTAATTTTTTAAGAGTCAGTTTTAAATGTTTAAGAATAATTAAATTTCTAACTGATCTTTGAAAACACAGCATGGAAAAAATATTGGATTAAAAACACATGATTCATGAAAAGTCACCTTGAAAACAGTACTGACTAAAACTGTCTGGTGTTTCTACCATTTTGACTACATCCTGATTAATTTAAACTGTTCTTCCTAAGCTTCTATATATTCAAAACTGACAGTGAAATTGTATGAGAAAGGTATAAGCTCCTAGTTTGAAGACTGCATTTAGACAAACTCTTGCATACCATGCATAATGGGAAGGGGCTCTTTACCTGCTCCTCTCTATTTGGCAACCAAAACATAGCTCAGCTCAGAAAGTGGAGATTATAAAAAACTTACCTGACAAATTTGTAGGTTAATGTAAAACAATATAACAATATGCAGTAAAACATTTAAGCATTTTTGTTCCTTTGAAAAGGCTTACTTTTTAAGAAATATGTATTAGCATAATTTGTGGAAGAGAAAAATATTTTTATAATTTGCTGTAACTCTTACTTAGGTATTTTCTTAACTCCATAGAAGTTTGTGTATTTAGTCTGAATAAATGTGGCAATAAGATGAAGCCATACGGAATACTTAGGTATTAATGCATATTTTGGCAGGTCCCCAACTTCTGTATCTTTAGACTTATGATCCCCAAACATTCCTATGTTTGTCACCCTTGAACACAAAGGTTTATATATATTTATACTTAAGTAGAAATATCAATCACTACTCCGTATTTTGCCCCAGTTTTGCAATAATCAATTTCATAATCAATAACTGATCTTTGTTATGTTCTGGCTTCCAAGAAACTGGTAAAAATCCTTGCAATGTTTCCATGAGAATGACATTACAAGATGAACAACGACATCAGGATGTCGAGTTTCACCTGCATTTCACATCACACAGGAAATCACAAGCATTAGATGCATTTTTATCTAAAGGTAGGAAAGCAATGTACCAGTGTTGAAACCCATAAGAGCAGCCTAGTATACTTGCTAGTGCTAACAATATGTTATATGTCCCTCCATTTCCCCATGAATGCAAACCTCATTTTAGATGCTAAAAATCACAGTCTAAGATCACTCTTACCTATCTCATATCCTGTTGGAATCCTGGGTTTTAGGTATGGAATATAGTAGTATATATATATTTGTGTGTGTCACAAAATGGAGGATTTGGGGTGTGGATTTGTACTTCTTCTTTCTTCTGTCTTCTTCACAAACCTGGGTTTTCTGGTGTTGGTTCAAAAAGTCCCACAATGCGGACCATGAATAGTTAATTATTGGATTAAATACAAACTTATTTCTTGGCAATTCTTAACTGGTTAAATTAGGCTTTAAATAACCTTGGAAGGCAAAACTCACAGCCATTTTCCACCTTGCCAACTAAGAAGCAAATCCCATGCAGCTGTACCATAGATAAGAGATAAGAAAATAATAAACATCAAATTAGAAGAACAACTCTGCGTCTCTGTGCCTTTTAATCCAAACTCTGAGTACAAGAACTCAAGAGTCAGAGCCAAAACAAAAAATCTGAGATTTTTACAATATCCTACTTCAAATTATTATTATGAGGAAAGACGACATCATAGTTTTCAACAACATATTTGCATTTTTCCCACCTCTTTTTCCTGTGTCTGGTTGTAAGGTTGTGTTCACATTATTACCTGTTCCAAAGAGGCAGAATTCCTCAGCACATCAACACCTCTGAATCACTGGCAATAAAAGTATAGATGCTTTTCCCAGGCCTTGCCTCTCCCACTAGCCACTACCTGTGCCCTAGTGTGCAGCTTCTCACCATATGTAAAAGCAGGGACGTTGGCATGCAATTTTTTCCAGCAGCCTACATAGTGAGGTCCAGCTTTTTGGTAACCCCTAGTCAGAGGGATTGACTTTTCTTGTATACATGTCATTGCTTCTGACATCATTACCTCTTGATAATGTTAACTCCGTGATGGGTATCACCCAATCTTTAATCAGGATGTACTTAATTATCATTTTATAAATTCTCTTTTCATGCTTTCAAACACTAAGGTAATACTGGTTAAATATGTAAAGTGTTTGTACTTAGGATTTACTTCCTGTTTTCGTGTACACTTTATGTTCAGTAGACATGCAAGCTAAAACCCCTCTTCTTTGTATTCAACTCGTAATTAAACCCACATTATTTTACAAGATCTGGAAATATTTTTTTACCATCTTGATCAGTCTTTTTAAGTTAGTAGTATCCTAAAAAAGAGTTTCTTCCAGGAAAATAATCACAAAACCCACCTGGAGATATGTGAGAGACTGGAGAAAATGATTACTGGCTCAAAACAACTAAGGTGTGGGGGGGGAGGAAAGGGCAGATCAAGTTCTGCAAAGATGGAATGGTGCTCTGTCCCATACCCTGTCGCTTTTGGAGCCACAGCCTAGTCCCAGAGTGGCTATCAGACCACAAGCCCCACCTGAGGGGGAGTTGTGGCCACAGGAGGCCAGAGCAGATCAAAAACCATTGCACAAAGAAGTATGTGGCCACGTCCCTATTGTCCTTGAATTTCACGGCATCTGAGACCACACTGGATCCAAGGGTGATAGCTGTATCTTTCTTGTCTCTCTCTTTTTTCTCTCTTTCTCTCCTTTTTTTGTACTAATTTCCTCTTCTTGTAGTCTAGGTAATTTAGGGTTGGATGGGTTAGAGTTTGCTAAACCAATGCTTTGTGAAATGCTTTCTTTTGCTTGAAATTTTGCTTGAAATTTTGTTAAGTTCTTGATCTTCTAAAGTTTGCCAGTAAAGCTTGTTTTTTGACATCCCAAGAACTTTTGTCAAATTCTCCTTTGTCCCACCTCAGGGAGAAGTAGTGCTTTAAGCCACTTTTAAATAAATTTACCGGGCAATGACCGGGGATTTAAAACATGCTCCTCTGTAACCTGCACGGGGTGACTTTGCCTTGGCAGGGGGCCTGGACTGGATGATCTATAGAGGTCCCTTCCAACCCTAACAATTACGTGATTCTGTGAAGTCCTTTCTGAAGGGCAGACCGGTTAGTCCAAACAGCAAACAGAGTGCTCTCATCCAACGCAAGAACATGATGTTTTGTAATTAATAATATATCATGGAAAAACTCACAGGTCAGATAAACAAAAAGCTGATGTTAAGACTACATCAAAACTGTCTGACATATGTTTTTTATCTCTTCAAAGCTTCAAACATTGACCAAAAGTTTTGGCTAAAATACCCAGCTTTACACCAATTTTCTTGCATCCCTACAAAATCTGATTTTAAGGATACATTTTGAGTACATCTGATCGAGAAGGTATATAGTTTACCATCAAGTCTACCTATGGGCGTATTTCCAAATTGTGGTGAAAACTAGATAGTAAAAATGCTTTTTTTGAAAAAAAAGGCAAGTATTTTAGAAAAACATAATATATTCTATACGCTGTAAATTGTTAATGCTGATACTCAGGATTTATCTTTTTTGGTTTCATCTCAGGCTTCCAAACAACTTAAGAGCACTCAGCTTCAAGTTCCCAAGTAAAATAAACCTTGCGTTGATATTCTGTTTCAATAGTTACTCATGAAGAAAATTATTTATTAACAAAAACAT
Organism: Struthidea cinerea; assembly: GCA_013397865.1. Taxonomy (NCBI): domain Eukaryota; kingdom Metazoa; phylum Chordata; class Aves; order Passeriformes; family Corcoracidae; genus Struthidea; species Struthidea cinerea. Next base: position 1,316,837 of record VZTI01003411.1, read on the forward strand.
AGAAAAAGCCACAGAACATGAGTTTCAGGCCCAGAAATACCATGTTTTATTCTCAGTCCCCCAGTCCCATAGGCAGAGAGGTTATTTTCAATCCTAAATTTTTGTAGTGTTAGTGATTGCCTTTTTTCTTTTACAGCTCTCTCTTCAAGACTCTCTTGACACTCAACTACAGCAACAGATTTTTTAAAAAGAAGAGAAAGCCTGGAAGTCACCACTGGCAGTCAACCATTAAATGTGATTTTTATTTCCTCTCATCAGGCAGAGAACCAATAAGTTATCTACGAAGCTGAAGCCAGGAGCTGTCTTATACTCCATTTGTACAACCTATGCACGCTTCAGTGAGGACCTAGTGACATAAATAGATTTGTAGAAGCCTATAAGACTTAATAAAATAAACACCAGGGCAAAGAATGTGTATATAGATCATTATGGAGCTTTTAGAAAGAGAAGGAGCAGAAAATTTTATTTTGTAGCCCTCGAAACTTAGTTTAGAAGTGAAAAAGACCTTGGAATAAAATCCCTGTTCTTTTGAAAAAAATGCTGGGGGTTTTGCATTTTTATAACCTTACCCACTTACATTTATGGGACTTGTTGGATAGTACTGCTAATTATTTTCCTGTCAGAGGCTTCTGCACTCTAACTGGCAGAATTGTAATGAGTTCACAGATGGAAATGGTACTTGGGTGTGACAGGGGAGAGGCAAACAATATTATACAAATGTCCAAAAACCCAGTTCATATCATGGAAAAGCCTTAAACTGATTCCATCAACACAGAAAATGCAAAGCCCATAAAAACCCTATCTGGATGAAAGACTTGAATTGTCCCACTTTACAGTGGTCATTCTGGAAATATGTCCAAAACAAGGAATACAGCTTCATACACTACCACTACCAGTCCTTAGGGATTCAAGTGCACATCTCCACAAGCTCCATAACCAATAATACTCACTTCACTTGTACTGGCACTCTTCCATGATATAATTTCCTCTTTACTCTGTTCTGTATGTTGAACAACTACTTTGACTTACAGGATTTTCAGAACTGAAAAATCAAAAAGCTTGAGTTTTTCTCCAAGTGGCGGGAGGAAAGGTAGGCCAATGCAAAAGAAATGCTATTTTTCAGAACCAGAAGGAAGTTTGCAGAAAAAAATACATATAATCATCTCAATTGATTGGCCTCCTGCTAATATTGTACATGTCATTGGCTGATCTGGTCAAGGCATGCTTTGCGTAAAGCAGCTGTTCTGGAGACACGTGATCAGGCAGGCCTCAGTCAAGAGAAAGGCAGAGTAAACTGCTGCTCTTAGCACAAGGCAGCATGTACAAAGATGCTTCTTATTAGGCCGCTTGCAGAAGTGAGCCTACATTAAAGCCTGGGTGAGTTTCATCAGAACAGAAGACACACCGTACTTCTTAATTTACATGAGTCCATTTGCATTTTAGTAAATCTTGCAAGAGAGAATACAGAGAATTAAGTAACAGATGCTGGAAGATTAGGCTTTTTCTTCCTCCAAATGACATGAATTTAGGGAACATGTCTAATCCTGAAAAAGTAGTACTTTACTAGTTTTTATCATACAAACATTTTTATAGTGCATAATACTCAGAAAAAAGCCATGATAACAGGTCAGATGGCTTTGCAGTGTGCGGACTCATACCTCACTATGGAAAGAGGCACCAGAGACCTCTCAGGTGTGATTCCTTCTTCTGGTTTGTCTGGAGGGATAGTGTGGTCTTTAATTGTCTCATATCCATGAAAAGGATCTGGTTTAATAAAGCTTTTCTCAGAAATCAGTTCCTTTTTATACCCCAGTGTACTTGTTTTGGCTGTGATAGAATTGATGTTCTTCATAGTAGCTTGTATGAGCTATGTTCTGCATTTGTGCTGAAAATAATGTTGATAATACAATTTTAATCACTGCTGAACAGTGCTTACATAGTGTAAGGATTGTGAATCCTAAAACAGGATGCTATTTATACCAAACAGAACAGCAGTGAGCTCATCACAACAGACAAAAACCTTGTTCGGGCATTGTTTGGATAAGTCAATCTATCATAAAACAACTAAGCTTCAAGAGAGCAAACATATTTGCTGCCCAAAAGATGTAAAGACAAAATATGCTTTTCTTCTGCGGATGAAGATAATCCCACATTCTCCACTATGGTGTAAATTACACCTTTCTCATGAAACATATGAGAAGTCTTGTGTGTCCTATTCCTCTCCCTTCTTTCAACCACAAATTTCTGATTCAACCTCTGCAAAGATATGCCTGAGTGGTTTCTCCAATCAATCCATCAATCAGTACCCTAAGACTTCTGGTCTTTGTAATTGTCTCCATTATCAACTTTTGTTCAGGGCTGGTGTGTCTTTGAGTATAATGTAATAATTTTCCTGTCTCTTGACCTGTCTTTTTTATGCTGACTAGCCATTAATCAGATATTCTGACAATAATCCTTACATTCTTCTGATCCTTGTACTAATTTAAAAAACGTACACCATTCCATGAGGATTAACAATTTTTGTCATTTGGTTGGAACGCTATCCTTATTTGTTGGCAAAACAGAGTAACAGTCAAAAAAGATGTAATTAACATTTTTTTTGCTTTAGTCTTTAACCTCCAATTCACATGACTGATGTTTGTAGGATATCAAAGATTTTTTTTCTCCCAACGAGTCTGTTTATGGAAAGCAGTCATATTTTCTCTTCCTACAAAAACTGTAACTAAGTGACAGTGGTCAATTAGGGTAGATTTCGAGTAGCTCCTAGCACGTCATTGTCAGATTGGATGTGAGTGACAACACTTCAGTTTCTAATGTGACAGACATCTACAGCTGGATCCACAGTGATTTTAGCAGATCAGTTTCAGCTTATTGCCGTGGTTTAGGTGTGATATTCCCCAATTTAGTGCGCCCACTGCCATTCATTTTTCCTTCCCTTCCAGCTAAGAGCACAAAAGGCAAAGATCACGGGTTGAGATAAGACCAATTTACTGGAAACAACAATGAGATAAGAAAATGAACAGTAACAACAACAATACTTATATCAAAAATGTACAAAGAGAGTGTGTTTTACATGCAAAATACTCACCAGGCCTGGGACAATGAAACAATGGCAGACAGATCCTCCACGCACATTTTTCCAGCACTGGAATGTCCTTTCTTCCAGGAAGCAAGCGAGAGACTCCCCCACCCCTGGCAATGACCTAAGATGGTATGGAATAACATTAGGGTCCTGGCCATGCCCACAGGGTTCCAGGCTCTGCCCTCTCACTGCTACTGTCTAAAATTAACCCTGTCCATGGCCAAAACCAGGACACTTATATGCAAACACACTCTTTTATTTCCTACTTATTTATACTGCCTACCTACTGGTTCACTCAAGCTGGATTATAGAGACAGCAACCAGTTCACATAGGCAGGATTTACCATCCAACTTCTTACAAGGTACTCCATGTCATGTCAATACTTTTCTGAGGGTTTTGTTGAATGCCTAAGCAATTACTTGGACTTTTCCTGAAGATCTTTTGGGACACTCAGTGGAGTGAACGTACCAGAAAACTTGATGCTTTTTTGCTTCATCTTTTTTTAATGGTTATTCAACTAGGAAAGAACACAGATTGAAAACATTGAATTTTCATGATTGCTGGCATTATCAAGTCTGAACATGAACCTCAGTGTTCCTGAAGGAATAAGCATACTTGCCTTATTGAAACTGGCACATACCTTCTCCTGAGTTAGGCTTTCCCCAGATTAACTCAGGAAAGGATACCCAGAAACACATCCACAGAAGGACTGAAACAAAGAGTGCATAACTATACAAAAAAGCTGAGAGCGGTCATCAGCTTCTGTGTGAAAGGAAAAATTCATCACAGAAACCCGTAGATTTCTGTAAAACAAGTCAAATTTCAGTATTCATAAAATCACATAACCGAAGTGCTAAGTTCAAGTTGTAAAGGAAGGGGAAGAATAGTTGTATTCTATAAGGACACTTGGGGAATCACAGTTTCGTCAGTAACACAGTTTCTTCAGGTCCCAGGCAAAATACATTGAATGTTGTGTTCAGTTCTTGGCCTCTTACCACAAGGCATTGGGGTGCTGGAGTGTGCCCAGAAAAGGGCAACAAAGGTGGTAAAGGGTATGGAGGACAAGTCTGTTGAGAAGTGGCTCAGGGAGCTGGGGCTGGGACCTTATCATTCTCTACAACTACTGGAAAGGAGGTTGTAAAAAGAGCTGAAGGTAGGTCTCCTCTCTCAGGTAACAAGTGATTGGATGAGAGGATATGGCCTCAAGCTGTGCCAGAGGAGGTTTAGGTTGATCATTAGGAAAAATTTCTTCACCAAAAAGGTTGTCAAGCACTGGAACAGGATACCCAGGGAAGTGAATGAGTCATAATCCCTGAAAGTATTTAAAAACATGTGGATGTGGCACTTAGGGAAACGATTTAGTATTGGACTTGACAGTGCTGAGTTTACAGTTGGACTTGATGATCTTAAAGGTCTTCTCCAACCTAAAGAATTCTATGGCATAAAGCACATGTGCAATGCTCAGTTCACAGTTGCCCATGCACTGATGATATTACAGAACTGCTGTGAAGCTAGGAAAAAATCATTGTTCTGCTTATTCAGTCACTAAATCTCAAGCAGCAGGGCATTTTTTGTCAGGTATATCTTAACTGAAGAGCTGATGGGTACAAGCAATAGAATTATAGTCTGGGCCTGAAATTCCCTTTCGGAGCATAGCTCCACAGCCATTTACTGCACCTTGATGTGCCCTGTGGTACATGTGCAGTGGAACTCTTGAAAAGGAAGAAACATTCTTGGTACCCATTTTTGCTACAAGTCTGTTCAACTAATTGTGCTGCACTGTTAACTAACACAGGCTCTTTAGCAGCCAGCCTTGAGTAGAGTCATATAATAGCGGAACATAAACAGCACTGCTTACACAGTCAGGTGGCTTCCAGGGACCAATAAAGATTCCTGTCCGCTGATATGAACAGAAAGCTGGTTTAACCTAGGTCAAAACCCCTCAAACTCACAGAGATACGGAAGTCTTACAGGCAGCTGAAATATATTAAATTACAGCAGCAGAGTAGCTGTCCTTTTTCTTAGTTATTTATAGAGTCCAAGAGAGAGAAACAGGTTTATTTATGGAGTCAAGAGAGCAACAGATGGTGTTCATGTTCCAGTATACAACCCCTACACATTTGGAAGGAAAATACTGAACAAAGCTCTCAGTAACACCTGCAGTGCTTACCATTCTAAGACAGCGTGCTCCTGATGGCACTGCACACCTGTATTATGACAGCTGACAACGTCAGTCAAACAGCTTGCCTCCAAGAGCAAGAGTTTTGGGTAGAGGTCGAGGAAGAAAAACTTGCAGAAGCAATTACTGGATGAAGAGACAGGGAAGGCTGCACACTGGTACTGCACCTCTGGCACTGAGCATCAACTCTTTCAAGGAGTTCTTTTCTCCCAAGTTCTATATATGGAACAGCTTGCTCCTAGTCCTAGCCTTTGGTTTTCTGCTCTTCAGCATAAACTAGTTTGCTTTGCAAATTGTTTGAGAAGATGAGGTATGCCCAAATTTAGTCCTGTGTGAATGCAGCATGGTTACAGCTGTCTTGAAACATTTGCCTCTGACAGCCAAGCCAAAATTCAGCTTATCAATTTAAATTCAAATAATCAAAGAACATGATAATTGCCCCCTTAGTTGTCATCAGGTATCTTAACAGAGTACCAAAGTTCCATGTATTATAGAAAACTTAGAAGCTTTAGAGAGTTCAGAAACTGATCTAAAGGAATCCTTAGGAAACACCAGAAGACGAAGAGCACTTTGTTCCCACTTGTGTACGCAAGGGGTCTCCAAGTGTGCAAGCATTTGACTGCACAGATAGAAGCTAGTGTGCTGAAGCTATCTCTATGACCAATTTGAAAAGGAAGTGGTCTACACTTTAAGGACAGAGAAAGGCACATATACATCTGCCCTAAAATTGCTTACTTGTACAGAAACTTGTAGGCTGCATTTTGTTTGCAGATGTTACTATGAATACAACATCAAGCAGCCCCTCTAGGTACATTAGGATGCTAAACCACCACAGAAACTCAGAGGGATGTACAGGGGTGGGAAAAACCTGCAGGGCATGGTGTATAAAGAAAACTTCACTGCAAAATTAATGAAGAGACTTTCATTAAAATGAATCAGTATTTAGTCAAAGTAATAGCTCACATATATTGAAAATTATCTCTAAAACAATGGTGAAATAAATACGCTTCATCCCAAAAGGAAGAACAACATACAGAAAACAGCCTGTTGCTCCTTCTTTCTCCTCCCATCTTAGTCAGTTTTAAGTAATTGAGAAGCAACGGTACAAAACCTACAAGTGAATTCCAACCCGGAATGCTTTCTTTGAAGCCACATGCATATTCTGCAATTTGAAATATTTTCCTGGGATCCTGAGCCGAGTATTAGGTAAAGGGAAAAAAATTCTGATCTTCCACATTGTGCAAGATAACTAACAAAAAAAAAAAAAAAAGAAAGAAAGAACAAAACCTCAGCAATTATAGAAAAAAAGGGGAAATCTTTCTTTTGTTAAAAGCATAACTCTTTTGAAAGACATGTCATAGGGACTTCTTTTCTAAGGGTCTTTTTGTGTATAAATCCTCAGCAGTGGCTCCACAGCATCAAAGGCAGCTGAGCACAGTCTAAGCTAAGGATACCCTCTCCTCAGTATTCCCACAGGGCTGGGGCCTTCCTGGTCAGCATTCTCACTTTGGGTAAGTTAACTGCTGAGGTTTCAGAAGCACTTACAGTGCTCTCCCGTTTCCCTACATATGCAAATCAGGAACTAGGCTTTGCTTCTAGATCCTGTTCCCATCAACTATAAAGCGCCTACTGTAAATCCTTCACACTTCCACTGCCTTAGCCCAGCCAGTATAGAGGGGAAAACAAAGCAGCCTCTCTTGCTTGTCCTCTGACAGAAAGTACATTGCAGAGCAGGTTGAGAAGATGCTACACCTTCCCCGACAGCAGTCAGTACCATTGAACAGTCTCACTCAGCAGGTCCCTGCAAGTTCTTTCCTTACAGCCTAGCAAAACCCAAAGCCATCCACTTGATCCAGCAAGCCAGCAGTTTCTCCCTGTTCCACCTTTTGAGCAGGTTTTTCCCCTCCAACCTTCTGGCTGGATTTCAGCCAGCTCTTCAAAGTGAAAGACACCAAAATCCTCAGTAAAACCATGAGGAGTGAGGTAACTACCTGAAACAAGGAGAGAGAAAAAAGCATCAAGACTGACATCCCAGAACTGGGACGGCAGAAAGATAAGGCTAGAGAATAGGGGCAAGTGTCTTAGGTAGACAGGTGAGTGCCTGAAAGGATTTACGGGAGCAACCTGATCACTTTCTCCCGTAATTCCATAATCAAAGGAGGTTGGCTGGCTCATGTTAGGTTTCTAAACAGAGACAGAATACTCCTGTACTCTGTTAAAAAATTCCCAACATTATCGATCATCCTCTTTTTATATTTTCCCTTAAATTTCACCTTACTGCTGAAGTTTTATAAATAAGATTTATTTTTATTTTCTTTGAAGGTTACACAACTTATTGTGTTATTTCTAACAGTAGAAAATACATGTTCTTTGAGAAAAAAAAAAAATCTTCTTTGGAAACAACTGAGATGAAGAATCTTTTCTTTGAAAGAATGCCAAAGTAGCTCTGCTACAGCAGCAATAGCATTTACTGACAGTAACTAGAGACTTAGATCTGCAATGTGTCTTCCAAACTCCAGCCTGTTTTTCCCTTAGGAGAAGAATTAAAAGCAGTTCTGGGAAAAGCATGGGGAAAGAAACAATCAAGATTTTTTTACAAAGTTCTGTGCTAGTATCCTACAACACAGTATTTTAGAGCCTTGTAACATAGGGCAATTACAGTCTGTTACTACTGTTAACTCTTGAGGATGGAAAGACTCAGAGACAGTATGTGGTGTTAAAACCAAGTATTTTTCTTTGAGTTCTCATGATATAGAGCAGACTGCAGTGTCTTTAAGTCTAATGTCTGATTTTAAGACTAATTAAATGTCTAATTTTAATTATACGTGAATTTCAGGCCAATGAGATTTGCCTCCTCAGCCTTAGGTTCTGAAGTTCAGTACAGAGCCACAAAGATGGTAGAGTTGCAACAGGCTATGATAAGGTTGTGATAATTCCTTCTGATGCTGAAGAAATTGTAGTAAAATAACTTTTCAGTTCAATCGATCCCTATCTCACATGTTTAGATGCTGCTAAGAGGACAAGGACTGGCTGCCAATAATTTGGCTGAAACTGTCAACAGTAGTTAGGAGCGAATGGCAACCTCCCCAGCTATCCAAGGTACAACAGCATTTGTGAGAAAAATCTAAAAAGCTCTGTTTCCCTGTAACTAACATAGCCACCATAAGCACATAGGGGTCACTGCAACACCAACGCAGAAGCTGCAAAACTGTAAGATTCATTTTGAAAATGTGGGAACACGGCACCCTGACTCAATTGTGTGTATATCTGAGTACTGCAAATTTGTATCCTTTTTGAAAAGTACTGATGAGCAGTTTGATGAAGACAAATTTTTTAACACATTGTAGTGAAATATCAGCCCATGCTTTTCACAGGACTTATTTTGGCTATTCACCTTTTCAGTAATCGTGCAGAAAATTGCATATATTGGTCACAATTCCTCAGGTTTAACTTCAGCCAGAAAAAAAAAAACAAAAAAAAAGTTTAATAATTTTAAGTTTTATCTCCCTTTAAGTCAGCTGGCGCACAAATTTAAACTCCAGCTGGCGCACAAATTTAAACTAAGTGTCAGTAACAGTCATGAATTTTAACCCAATTTGTGGTCATTATTTGGTTGAAAAAAAAATAGGAACACTAACAGAGTTAATAATTACGGTGTGTTGCAATCCACCTGAACCTGTCAGATGAACAATACAGCCTCATTGGAGGTCATGAATTACAATGCAGTGGTTCAGCAGAGCAAAGCACTTCCTACCAGGAACTTCCTGGCATTCAACAAGTTTACTCTGGGTCTGCCTGTAGTCTAGTCCCTTGGATTAGAACCACAGAATCACAGAGCAAGCTGAGTTGGAAGAGACTCCTCAGGATCATTGAGTCCAACTCCTGGCCCTGTACAGCACCATCCCCAAAAGTCACATCATATGCTTAAGAGTGTTGCCCAAATGTTTCTTGCACTCTGTCAGGCTTGGTGCTCTGACCACTTCCCTGGGGGAGCCTGTTCCAGTGCCCAACCACTCCCTGGGTGAAGAACCTTTTCCTGATATCCAACCTACCTGCCCCCGACTCAACTTCAAGCCATTCCCTCAGGTCCTGTCACTGATCTCCACAGAGAAGAGATCGGTGTCTGCCCCTTCTCTTCCCCTTATGAGGAAGTTGCAAACTATGATAAGGTCTCCCCTCAGTCTCCTTCAGGCTGAACAGACCTCAGCTGCTCCTCATACAGCTTCTCCTCAAGGCCATTCAACATCTTCTTTGCCCTCCTTTGGACGCTCTCTAATAGTTCAATATCTTTCTTATATTGTGCTGCCCAAAACTGCACACAATATTCAAGGTGAAGCTACACCACTGCAGAGCAGAGTGGGAGAAGGTGAATTCATGGAGATTGCCTTCACGTTTGCTTTAAGAACCTGCTAAAAACTGTAGCAAACATGAACCCTCCAAATACCTGTTTCTGTTACAAGCAGCACACTGCTGAGGGACCCAGCTGGAATTTGCACCATAATGGCCCAAACTTTCCTGAGCAACCCTATTTGCATGTGGGTAATCCATGGGCAGTCATCTTAGGTTCCGTCTCTCAAGCTGTACTTTAATCACCCTACCAACTATCCTCAAAGGACACAGATATAAAAAGCAATTCCTTTTTTTTTATGGCAGCTCTTCACCAAGATGAGCAATAGTATCTTCCACAAAGCATAGTCATTATGTCTTATATTAACATCATTATATATGCCACTGAGGATTTGATTTCTGGTCGGTTAGAAATCAAACAGTTACGATCCAGTTACTAAAATATTTAGAGAGATGGCTCTGCCCGAATTAAGGTACCAACAAGACCTTGGGCTGAATATATGTAGCAACCTTCCGTGTAAACCAAAGCAGCCTTTGCTTCACACCCTGCAGCAAATTGATTTATTTATATCATAGAACTTCTTTGGATCAATAGAACTTTGAATGATAATATGACATGTACATTGATAAAAGATACCAGTTAGACAAAAAACAGAGCATTAACAGAAACTAATGGTAATACTGGATTAACTTTAGGGGTTTTACTTACATGCTGAGAACTCTTTAGAAGAGTTCTATTAGCACTAATGTCTTCACAGTCACCTAAGAAAATGCTTTCTTTCAAATAATAATAAAAAAATGCTGTGGAATAGAATTCCATTTTTTCAATCTTACTGTATAGAAAAGAGCAAGAAGTCTCACCTTTTAAACTCACAGAACAAAAGTAGACTCATATAATCTCCTTGATAAATGTCATGTAAATTGCAGTATTTTCAACTGGGACATTGTAATTTAATGACCTTTTAGTCACGAATAACCAGAACACTTAGTACCTTACAATAACCGCAGAGAAACTGAAAGCATTCAGGATTTAATTGTATACTCTTGGTAGGGAATTCATAAGTTCTTGTGGCATCTTATTGGAAGTTCTATAGAATGACCTTATGTTGTGTAAGAAAAATGAGTGAGACACGTGCACAGTGGTTTAGTAATGTATTTGGGGGTAGGTTTAAACAGCAATAAATAAGGGTTTCTACTCTAAGTCTTTTGCTACAATATTCCTCCTTGATCCTCTTCTATTGTCTATTTACAGATCATTCATTTATGTAAGTACAATTTATTTTTTCTTTAACAACCACATGTATCACCATGTATTACCGTTTATCATTTCTTTTGATATGAAATGGGATGGGATATAGTGCACCACAGTAAACACGTAAAAGTTCCAAGTAGTGTGATAATACTTTTTAGACTCTTACCTTTGAGAGAAATGCAGACATATAAGAATGCAGTTATAGTGATTGGGGACAAGGAAATTATTTTCATATTTAGAGACCTGTTTTTTCAAGGTTGCTTATATCTTTCATTTTTTGTTTTTATGAGAACTGAGTTATTGAACAGTTATTTCCGGGTGCTACTTAAAAGATTTAGTCTTATAATTTATGAACCCTGATGACAGCAATTTATAGGGCCAAATGCAAGAGAAAATATTAGGCATTGCTTTGAAGAAGGCAGTGTCTATCTGGGTATTTTCTACAGAAGTATATACTTGAATATCATATTTAGACAACAATCCTAAGCATTCAAACAAGGTATGCAGTGAAATCACATGAAATATTTTCCATGCCCAGCTGCCATTTGGAATAAATGACTATAGATTCTAAAAATCTGAAAAATTCATAAGGCACATAATTTCTGCCCTTCAGCACTCACTCTTTTTGTAAATGTGTCACAGAGATGCTATGAGATTGCCTTTTAAACGGTGTGTAGGCTTCAGTATAGAGGTGCATAGGAGTAATGATCATTGTGGGTCCCTTCCAAATGAATTATTCTATTCTAGTGTAGTCTAGTCTAGTCTAATCTAGTCTACTCCTATCCTACTTATAATCTAATGGATAAGTTCTTAGAGTATTGCCAATAAAATATCTTTTCTAAATAATCAATATGTTGAGTCAGAGGTAATAAATTTCATACAGTTACAACTGACAAATTCCTGAAATACCAAGTACCTACCTTGTTATGTTGAACTGCAAAATATCCTGCAGATTAATAAAAGTGAGCCAATAAAAAACATATTTTTGGAAGATGATGTTTATACCAAATGATTAAATGTTAAAATTATTTACAGTTTGGTAACCCTGCCTGAGTTATAGTTCTGCCTCCTATTTACATTTTGTAAAGTAAAACACATCTTCAATTTGTACAACTGAATAGTGAATACTGCTTTCTTTAGAAGTTCAGTGATTTGCCTTGGTGCTTTTCCATTTACCCTATCAGTCTGTGACTGCTTACTTCTGTATCACAAAGGGGAAAACACTGTTGACCTCACTAAACAAACCTCCTATCTTTACGCACTTGATTCAGCTGCCCTTCTACTATCATTGTTAGAAGAACGAAGAAACAGACAAAAAAACCAAGCCAAACCACAAATCTGTTTTAACATATTCAGGGCAAAAGACCTTAGGCAAAATCAATTCAGATGTGAATATATGCATCAGTCATCAAGGACTCCAACAGGACTCAATTTGTTTTCTGGTAAAAGCTGCAAAATCAAAGTTACAATTGGGATATAAGTACAAAATTCAAGTCTGTGCAATAATTCCAGCTGTGGCCTAGCTGGATATCAGTGCTGTGGCTGCATGCACGTGCAGCACCCTCTGTCAATGAATTCCTGGGTGGTGCAAGAGCTTCCCAAGTACTGTCAGCATTGAGGAGACAGCACTCGAGACAAAGTCAATGACTAAGCCTTTAATCAGCTTCACAACAAAAATTCTGTTACAGGAGCTCTCCAGGTGTGAATTAAAGACGGTCCTGGAATTTTCCTAAACAGGCCCTGCTGTGCCTAGACTCTTTGATAGCCACCACCTGTATGCTTCAACATATGCTGTTCATGCATAATTTATTAATATGCACTTATTAAAAATGCAGCTACCTTGGATAAAGAATCTGGCAGGCTCATTGACTCCTTCAGGCAGTTCCTGATGCAAGACTGATCAAAATACAGAGATAGTTGTAAACAGCCAGCAGAAGGGGGTTTTGGTACATTTGACAGAAATTGTCATGTATGACAGTCTTTTTTACATCATTAAGGCAGGAGATGTTTTGTGTGTGATTTAAAACAAACAATATAAACATATCTATGAGATGCTGGAGTGGTCATGGAGGACTGAAGGCCAAATGAGTTATATGAAATAATTGAAATAACATCACAAGTAGTGTTAACCTGATCCAGGTGAACACACTGCTGCAGGGATTCTTGCAATGGAGGCTCCTGCAACCAAAGAGAAAACAACGATCTCTTTCAAGAGACTGATTTCCTGTCAGGAGTGTTATGCTCTGCCAAGGTGCCATTTCTTTTTTTAGATTAAAAATTTTGCCTGTGAGCATCTCTATAAGTTTCCAGTGCTTAAAAGGAGATACCAAAAAAGTTAGTATTAACAACAGAAATGCCATCCTCTTTCAAAATACATTGCTAATAAGGAATAGTAAATTTCCCTTTTGTAGTGTGAGACAGCACAGTTCCACTACTGTAAAAGTATAATAATAATAATAATACCTGTACAGAAGGACTGGTATTATTTTTGAACCCATGCTAAAACAAAAACTTAATGGCAGAAAATTAGGTTATTAAATTTGAACCCTCGTATATATATACTACCAAAAAAAAAATCTGTATGCCTGGCTTTTCCCCTAGTTTAGGTATTAGATGGAAATATTAGTCATGTACATTAGCTCCTTTGACATGATTAAAAAAAAAAGAAAGGAAAACCCTGCATGATTAACATTAAATAACACAATACCTTCCACCTCATAAAATGAATCAGGAATGCCACATGAAAAGAAAAGAATTGCAATTAGGTCAGAGTAGCTAGGCTCTGCCTAAAGTCCAAACACTCCCATAGGACTTGTTCATTCCTTTTGGTAAGAAGACTGGATGTACATGACAGCAGTACAAAAGGACCAGCACAATTAATATACCTAACTTTGCATCCGCATCCAGAGCGCTAAAAATGTTGCTTCACCCTGGCTAAATCATTCCTTCTCTAAAATTCAGGAAAAACAACATCTATAAGGGCACCGATGCTTGAATGAGACAGTGCCACAAGGTGACTAGCTAATTTCCAATAATACAGTTGAACTATCCTCTGCATTTTTACATAACAGTCTAAAAGTACTTAATACATGGTCACATTAGTACTTTACACTACCATTACACTCCAAAGGCTATAATACAACAGAAAAAATCCCCCATAACATTAATAACTTCAGCTAAACAAAGAGTCTCATTCAATTCAAAAGGATGAGTCTCACTTACAAAATTACAGTGCTGTATATAAAAAAATGTATGTCTGTATCTTATGTTTGCTTTAAAAGACAGGAAAAACAAATCTGTTTAAAATAACTGGCTATGCAGGGGCTCTAAAACACTATACATAAAAAGTTCTCAGAAACTGACATACTGAAATTTTTACTGTATTCCATGAGACCCTGATCTTGCAAAAATTTTGAATGAGTTTACCTTATTATGTATGAACTCCATCTGAGAAAAGCAGACTACACAAGATTACCAAGCAAGCATATCTTACATTGTTTGCAGAACTACAATTTAAAGCTAGTGCATACTGAAAACATACAAAGCAGTCATAACATGATCATTTTGTATCAATTCAGACATAGACACCCGCCTGTGCTTTGGTACAAATCAGAAAACTATCCGGGCTTCCATTTGACATTCTCCTTCTTTTTCCACTAGAGAGTTCTGTTTGTGTAAGAGCTCCTAGTTGAATCTATGAAATATTACTCAAGAACAAGTCCCTGAACATTCACCAATCCAACATTTGCAGTAACAATATGTTCCTACGATTAGGACAAAATATACAAAATATTCATTGTGCTTTCACATCTAAGTCTGTGTAAAAAAGAATCCCTTTCTAAACTAAGCAATAAAAGGCTAAATAGCTATTTCAAAAATATCTGCGTTGTTTTTCTTACTTGAACTGCACCACAGTAAATGAGAAAAAAAAATAATAATTGACAGTAGATAATACTTCTTGTAAAAAGCTTAACTAAATTGTGATGGAGTTCAATTTAATTATGGCCTAGCGGAGTGATACAGGGTACTGTTTTATGAATGGAAGCCATAGATTATAGAATCATAGAATGGGTTGTAAGGGTCCAAGTAGATAAAAACTTCTAGGATTTACTGATGTAGAAACTCCAGGGAGACAAATTATATAGGTCGCAATTGCATTTTAGGACAGTCAGCTCACTGTGCTATGGAACATCTTTCAGTATATATGGGATATAATTGCTATGCCAAAGTTCCATTCTTGTGTGTATTTTAATTTGTATCTCAGGAACTCAAAATCTGGTGAATTTTTTTAAGTTTAAATACTGCACTAAGTTTAAATACTTCCAATTGGGCAATATTTTCCTTAGGTAGTTATCAGCTAGGTAGAAAATCAGCTCTTACATGAATAGAGGTACTGCTCCCCACCCAAAAAAATAAAAAAATCTACTTCATTTTACCCCGAGGATCAGAAGTTTGTGTAAGTGAATTCAAGCAGAAAATTCCGAAGCTGGTAGATATTTTCCAATTTATTTATTTGTTCTTCTGTGTTTGATGTTCTGATTCTCTTTTTCATATTATATCAAAATGTGCAGTGTCCCTCTGGATAAGAAGCAGAAGAACTAAAAGCCTTGGAACTCTTAAACACTCTTCTTGTTAATGCACAAAGGATATGCACGTATACACATTATTGCTCTTGTTTTTCAGTAATACAGGAGGAAAAACAGCGCTATGTTAAGTCCTGTATTATTTGTTTTGAAATGGCTGACAGAAGTTTCCTGCTTCTTTTTAGCCTGACCTATTCTGTGCGTTCTTGCAGAATACTTTTTCTCTTAAATGATTTATCCTAACCATGTTTCACTACACTGACCCTGGTTGTCTTTTGGTATTTGTTTATGCCTTCCAGTTGACTAGTGTAAATAGCAGACAGGACTAAAACACTTTCAGCTCCTCGTTCAGATTTGCAGGTTCACAGAGGTTCCAGTGCTTAAAACAATATTTGTTTAAGCATTTATCTGCACTCACATTTTTGTGCAGAAACAAACAGAATTCAAGATAAAATCCAAAGAAAGCATCTAAGATGGAATTGCCTATATCAGAGAAGACTGTTATGTTCTAAAGTCTTCTGTTTACCATAAAGATTTTTTTGTTCTTGTTAGAAGATATTACTCATAAGACTGAATGATTTCAAACAATTATCTCTGCTTTAGTTTATATACTTGATTAACTGTCAGAAATTAAGGACTTTATTCAATAGGTAACATACCAAAAATATTTTTTTAATATAATCAAGGTAAACTACTGGGCAATCAAATCAAGTTATTCAAAATGCAGTTTCTGGGATTACTGAGAAAGTTCAGAGATAATAAGCCTCTTAAAAATTCTGAACTCATTTAAACATCCTACCTGCAGTATATTAACTCTGCACCTGATGGTATTGTTTCTTTAAGAGGCATTGTCATTAAAGCCCTCCTGAGTTATTCTTGGCTACATCCAAAGCAATAAAACATTTTTCCTCTTGTATGTTATAACCAATGCTGTTTCTTTATTTCATTCAGTTCTGTAGATAAAAGAAATAACCAATGCCAGGCCTGTCAAGTAATACAAAACCTGCTGTCTATATGTGTGTTTAAGAGAGAGGGACAGAGGGCAAGAAAGACCAAGATGAGTAAGATGATGAAAAAGTATTTCTGCAAACAGATGGAAAGAAAAGTTGGAAAGCTTACTTTTGAGATTAGGAGAAGTACATCTTGTGCTGCACTCGTTTTCTTATATGTCACTTCTTGGATCTGAATTCAATACCATGAACTCCAAAAATTTGTAAGAAGACATAGTAATAACAAAAAAGTTTCTTATTGCATCAAATAATAAAATATGAGGTTCCTGGAGTCCTAGTTTTCTGTGCACACAGATCTATAGTTTGGTCTAAAACTTGCATTCGCAGAAGTTTGACCTTTAAGGGCACTCTTATTTTCTTCATCAGTCATTGATTTTAAGACTCAGTACTTGAAGTCCACTCCTTTCCATCTATAGAGGGCCTTATTCACTCAGTTATCCTGGTGGGACAGTCTGTAGCAGACCCCCACTGTAAAGTCACCTGTCCCTGCCCTGTCTTTAATCCTGACCCATAAATTCTCAGTTGTCTGATCATCCATTCCAAAGTAGAGCTGGTCATTGACATGGAGGGAAACACCCCTCCTCACCTGCCCTGCCTGTCCTTCCTAAAGAGTCTGCATCCTTCTGTTCCAACACTTCAGTCACAGGAGCCATCTCATCATATCTCCGTTATGCCAGTAACATTCTAGCCCTGCAGACATGTGCACGTCTCTAACTCCTCTTCTTTATTCCCCACGGAACATGTCTTGTATAGACACATTTAAGCTAGGTCCCCAGTGAAGCCAACTTACCTTCTGGAGTTGCTGAAATTCCTTTGTGCCACTCTTCAAGCGCTCTCTTGCTGACCTGTGATCCCTCTCCAGGCTCTGGGCATCAATTGCAGAGATGCCATTTATGATCCCTTGTTTTGCTTCTTCTCTGATGTTACTAGGGTGAAAAATAAAAGACAAAAAAACCCTAAGCAACCCAAACAAACAAAAAAAGGTTTTGCTAGCAGATCATTATTTTGGTATTTTTATGAAACCAGAATATTATGTTTTCAAACATCCACAATATGTGAGTTTAAAAAGCTGTGTATTTCAGGTGCTAAGTTCATTTAGAATTTGTATACAACATTGTTTTCTTGATTAAGTCTTCCTTTGCTGTGTAAGTTGGTAATATTTTTAATTGGGCTCACCTCTTACTCATTAAAAGCAGGCCATTAGAACCATTATTAAAGGCCAGAAAGAAGTTAAAAAATACTGGTAATAAAGGGAGACCTTTTCTGTGCACAGATAATTGAAAAAATAATGTGATAACCTTTGGTGATGAGGCTGGATGTATAACAGAAGGCAGGGTAGCCCTGTGGTTCCCATTTACTTGATGTACAAGACAGAACATCAGCTTCTTTTCCTGAAAAATAGCTCTTCAAGGTAAAGAGAAATAATCATAAAAAAGCAGTGATTGCTTCCTTTTGGGTTGGGAAAGGGAGATGTTGGGGTTTGTTTTTTCTTTTTTTTTTGTGTATGTGATAGTAGAGTCAGCACATAACACTTTGACTATCTAAAGGCTTTCATTCTCTTGAACAGGGTTTCAAATTTAAGTATTATTCAGAACAGAAGTATATTTCCAGCACCTTGCTCAAGATCATGCAGGAATGCTAGGACTGAACAGATGATAAATCTGATTTCCCAGTTCTGTGCTTCAACCGAAGAATGTCTTTCCGCTCTTCAAATTTATCCCAAAGTATACCTTGAAAATGGTGTAGGGACCAGTCAAAGAGATTCAAAACTACAGCCTCTGTTTGAAAGAATACCTTGAGGATGTTTGCTGATCTACAAATTTAACCCAGAAGCTAAGGAACTCTTTTGTTTTGTCCAAATCAGTACAAATGCATTTGAAATTTAGTCCGTGAAATGGTTCTAAATGACGGAACTGGTGGGTATTGTGGAAATCTGTTGGGGAGGAGGAAGTTCAAGCCCTGTGGAAAACCCTGTGAAGCTCCAGGCAGTGCTTTCTGTCACAGGCCTCTGGCTCTCCTGATGTGATTTGTCTCACTAATACAGATCTCTAGAAATCAAACATGCAAACCTGAGCTGTGGTTTACAGCATGCGCAATTATGGAAGGAAAGTCTATTTAATTTACCTTGTGCAAACCTACTGGCATGTTCAGAAAATAATTTAATATACAAGTAATCTGCTCCAGACAGAAAGAGTATAGCTTCTTTTTTTTCCCCAGTTATACATAAAGCCCAATTACGAAGCACTTATTTCCGACATTCCATGTGCATGAAATAATGCGGCAGCTCCTCTTCATCACTTCCACATTATGTACCTCTAAAGAAACATTTCCATCTGCTCTGGGCACTCCCTGTACAAGCATGCAAATTTCGCATCCATGAAGTAGTTGTTATTCATTTTCAAACTCACTGTCAGTACAGCTGCTTTTCTTTTACTTTTTAGTTTCCTTCACATGCTGCAGAACTTTCTACCTACAGAGGAGAAATGGTAACAGTGTGGGTAGTTACCACTTATATTTATCTTGGTTTTGCTATCTCATGGGCTTGCAAACCATTTACAAGCAGCAAGAACAATTATTCAAGCAGAAGGCAGGTGGATAGCACATCATTACAGTATTTCCCAAGTTCCATTAAACAAGCACCGACCAAACCAACTCTAAAAGGGCTTGTAAGCAGAAGCAAGTAATACCCTGCAAGTAATAGCAGGAAGGAAGGCTAGTGTTTTAAGCACTATCATGATATCATGCTAGTCTACATTTAGTCAGGTAGAAGAAGATCCTTTAGCATAATCAATTATTTTTTTCTATGTTGAAGCAAATATTAAAAGGTGGACAGGAGTCACAAAGTGCTGGGTACTGGTACTGCTTGGGTTAGTTTTTGCTGAATAAAAATTAATAACGTATTGCTATTATATTAGGCTCTATTTTCTTTCCAGGCAAAATGTGTATCTAAGACTGTTTTAAGGAATAATGCTTAAAGAAGCCCTGCCAACCCACTATGGCTGTGCTGACACAGATTTCTAGCCTTTGCTCCCTCTTCTTTGGAAAAGCAAAAACATCTCCGATGTTTGTTTCACATTGATCAATCTCCTTTGCTGTTCTTTAGATTCTCCATTCTGTACCCAAATCCAGCTGAAAAGATCTCTTTTCTGTACCCTATTAAGCTTCAATCTTACAGATTTCTAAAAGAAGCATATTTTTTCAAGTCATATTTTTTAAAAGTTATCCATTTATTAGGTTGTGCCTCTGGGGGCAGAATTTATAAGAGAATTGTAGTAGAATATAGACTGCTGAGCAAATCAAAAATTTTATTACACACTAAATATACGGAAAAGGCAGTATCTAAAACTATCCATTGAAGACTCTGCCCCATACACCTAAGAATCAATCATCAAAGCTTGAGTTACTCACCCCAGTCTCTTACAGTCATAATTTTCCTTTTTTGGTTTAGACTCCTAACCAAGGATAAACCTTTCTTAAGTGATTCATGTACTTATTTATCTCTACTGACTATGAGGAATACCTTGGACAGCTAGTGCAGTCTTACAGCTGTCACAGTTAGACCATGGGCAATGCACTTCAAAATGTGGGGAAGCCGCTTCAACAAAATTATAGATAACTTTGGAGAGAGGTGCAGAGCCCTTGGGAATCTATGGAAGGTTCACTGCACTCCAGCTACACATAAAAGTCTTGCACCAACACTGACGTGGCTATAACTTGTAGTCTGTACCCATTCCCCATGCCTCCCTGAGTTCACTCTGAGTTCTCTTCCTACCAATGCCTTCTGGTTATAAGGAAAAGACAAATATTGGCTTCCCAACAAATTTTACCAAATTATTGTTGCACCGGAAAAAATAGCAGGACAAATCCATGTCAATTGGTGTACATACCAAGCCATCTGTGGTATGGATAAAAACCTTACCACAGGCAGAAGGAGTCCAAGAAGCTTATCAAGATACACATCAACTACACATCCCAGAACAACCTGATAGTCCATACTACAGAGGTAGAAGAAGCACTCGCACTATATTTTAGAGATAGACATTACAAAATCATATTCTTATTCATTATTATTTATGAGATAATAAAGATCATGTCTTCTGAAAAGGATGCTTGGATAACCAGTTATTTTGCTCTTAATAAGCTCAAGAAGTGAATTAGAAAACCTGAAGTTTTAAATCATCAGATTTCAATACAGATTAATCATTTGCATAAATTTTATTTTGCATCAAATACACAGCTTGCCCCTAGAGGACAAATAGCTACAGATAAATTGCTTTCAGCGCAAGAAATTAAACAGGATGATCAACTTGCAGTGGCTAAAAAAAGCTTGCAAACAGACTGATAAAACATTCAAGGTTGAGAAGTTTACGAACATAACTAACTTTGCATTCCTCATCTTCCTTCATTAGCAACATAGTAATTTAAATAGAATAGCAATTTAAATCAAGGCTATACTTTACACAGAATCTCCTTTTAGATTTAGTAGAAATGGAAAACCATGTAGGTAAAAAATTCAGTTACCAGCTTTTTCCATCTCTGAATCAAAATCCAGTGCATCTCACTCAAGGCTCTAACAGTTCATTCAAGCTTAAAGGAAAAATGTGCTCATCACAATTCACTAATTTCTAGTGGAGATGTCTAGAAGACTTCTGTTACATCATGACTGAACATTATTTTCAGTCCCATTAGTTTTTTCATGAAGGTAAATACAGGAATACATCTCTAGGAGTCACTCTGAAGTGGTCCAAGTCCTAAGTGAAGCTAAATCCCAGCTCCAGGCATAAGCAAGTAGGAAGATTGACATCCAGAGCAGTGGAGGGTGGAGAGCTCATGGGAATGCAGCCTTTTCCTCAGCTGCAGCAATAGATCAACAAAATCAGTCTCTATCACACTGTGCTATCACACAACTAGCATGTTGGGAGTGATCGTCCCAACTATACCATGGAAACATCTGAATTCCACATTTATCTGCTGTGTGCTAGGGCACACTCCAGCACACCACAGTTAACAGAGAAGTCTCTTCACAAAGTTGTCACTTCATAGATTTAAACAGTTGTTAACTATAGCCCAACATTCATATTATACACATCTCCAGCAATTTTTCCTGAGGGATTCCAAACCAGTTTGGGAATTTGAACATCCATTAAAAATTCCAGCTGCACTAGGTGCAGTTCTGGAGAACATCTGACAACCATCTGAAAATAAATCTAATTTGTGTGCTCGGAGACTGCCACAGTCTCGTGTAAAAAGTAAAGAGGAAAAACCAGTAAAAATGACGAAAAGATTCCTTGCATCTGTGCACACCTTGTCTCAGCTAATACTCTGATGTAGAGGCACCATAAGAAGAAGTCACTCAAGCATAATTCTAAAGATAAAGACCATTACTGTATTCTAACAAAATTCAGTCATTATATTTGAAGGCACATAGAAACAACATTTCTTAATACCTGGTAATTTTTTCCTAGCTAAAGAATATTCTTTGTAATTCATTCAGCTGGCAGAGAAATAGAACCGATTGACAGGGTAATTTTGTAGCCTTTTCAATTAGGGATTGTCTTCTCAAATTTCTGAAAGCCTGGGATATGTCTAGAATTGATTTCCTCTGTGTATTCACTGGAAACACTACTAAACACACATTCTGCTTTGACTACATGTCTTAAACTGACTTGTAGTTTTCTTGGTAATGAGAGGCTGTGTGTTGCAGCAGTAATCCATCCTAGCTAGGCATACGTGCCTTTGAAATATATCTCTGACTGAGCAGACACAGACAAGACTAGTACCTTGTTAGTCAATAAACAACCTCATTTATGTGAGGAAATAGTGGCTCTCATACCAAACTGTCACTTCATACCTTGATACCAAGATAGATAGATAGATAGATAGATAGATTAAAAAAATTATTAAAAAATAACAAACATCAACATGGTTCATGTTCATAAATACAGTTTATTTTAGGCTGCAGACAATACAGTTTATTTAATGATAGGGTTTGGAGGAGATCCATCATAAGAATAAATGTCAGTAATAACAGAAGGCCTCTGGAGATACCATGTTAGCAGTCACTTCAGGTAACCTTATTGTCCTCACAGCTCTCTGATCCCCTTCAACGTATTTTATCCTCAAACAATCTCTGCCTTGATGCTCTCTCTGGTTGTTAGCTACCCTATTTCCAATACTTTTTCATGTCAAGTGCCACTTAAATCCTCTGACGGTGAAGAGAAGGAAGAAAAGGAGTATTATCAAGGCAACCAACAGAAAGAACCTAAATAGAAAGCTACTTAAAAGGATACATTTACTATACTTTTAATCAATTGGTTTAATTTAATCTCTCCTCTGTGTTCAGTTCATCAACAGAAAAGTAATTAAAAAGTCAGCTCCTTTTTATAAGTAGTGAGAACACTATTTATCTAATTATTTGTCAACAGTTAGTGTGGCCAACACAAAATTAAAAGGGAGGTAAATATCCATTGTTTCAGAGCTACATTTAGCTTTGGTTTTATTACAGTGAAAATGGTGCTTATTTCCAAGTACAGGACATTCTGAATCATCCTATTATCCCCAAAAAGGTTTGATACGCATACTTTCAGAAAACCACTCTTTAGACACTTTCAAAAACCTGCTCTATAGACAAAATATGTACGAAAACCAATTACTTTCCACCTATTAATATTACATGTCGTCCTCAGCAACAGGCATATCCAGCCTGGTAAAATTTTAAACTATTTTTTAAAGTTACTTAAACGTATAAACACATATGACTGTTGCTTTCTTGGAAGTAAATAAAGACAAAATCGCTAGATGAACGTAAAAGCTACAGCTATGTTCTTTCTCCCTATGAAAATGGCTTTTTAACCACATAACGTAATACACCTGAAAACTGATGTCTTTCTATGGAAATTGACTCTGGCTCCACCGCAAGTCAATATTCATGGGAATTTTGGAATTTCTTTTCATACAAAGGGACGTTACTTTCAGAGATTGACAACGCTTATAAGACACAGTAATTAATCTGAAAAAATATCCCTCAAAACTGTAATTTCAAGTTTCTAGTAAAGTAAAAGTAAATCACAAAAAAACAGTTGAAAAACTGTTCAGCTCTGCAAACAGGCTTTTTTTGCCCTCCCCTCTTTTTTCTTTGTTTTTATCCTTTTTTTCTTCTTTTTATGGTCCCATCTAAGCAGCTATTCATTATTCTGTAAGCATTTATAAGGTGTATCGTATATCAGTCCCTTTCTCCGAATTTTTTTATTACTTACTTTTATTTGTTAAACATCCTAATTCCAGTGTTCACTATTTGTTATTACACTGAGTTTTCTATTATTATCCTTTGCCTATCTGTTTCTCACATGCCATAACTCTACCAAGAGGGGGCTTCTACCTTCTACCACATTTAACAGCCTATCTGCTTCCACAATATTGTCACCTTCACACACCTTTTCCTTCCTTCCCCAAGCTCACTTCTATATGAGTTCCTGTTGAGCCACTGTCGCAGACATATAGGTCCAAGAATATATTTTTTAGTTTCCTGCCTTTTTTCCCATGGCATATGCACTGAAATAATTTATGGGAAACACTTAAGATGTGAGATTATATCTTTAGTATAGATCATGATATGTTGTAAAACCTAATACTTCAGTGTTTGATGACAAAAACATCATCAAAAAAAAATTCTGTTGACACTACTGCAATTATACTTTTTCTTACTTTCATATTTCACTATTTCTCTTTGATGTGTCAATCTCTTACAGCCCTTCTGCCTATCTTGAACTTAAAACCACGTTTTTTTGCACATTTTTGTTCTTGCTGTATTTCATAGCATTTTTCACATGGTACCACTATTTAGGCAGATGGCAGCACAGGGAGACATAAGATCTAAAACCAGTTTTTCACTTCACCATTTACATGCTATGCAAAATCCATCAAGTCCTCAAGTTTTATTTTACCTCAGAATTTCTCTACAGAATGAGACCAGTGTTACTCATATACCACTGTAAAATGCTGATTGAATCACTCATTTGACATTTTCATAGTCCACTTATTTTATATCCCCTCTGTTCCCATAGTTTAATTGTTTTCCTATCTCATTTCTCTGCTTGGTTTTCCTTTTCTCTTAATCCTTCCTATTCTTCCTTACCACCCTTTCATCTTTTCATGTATTTTCCCTCTGGAATAGCAAGATATAAAACATTTCTTCCATAATTACCAATTTCTGTGCATATTCCATAGCTGAATGTCAACTTCAGTGTACACATAATAACCTAACCAAAATTCTGGATTCTTTTTCCAATATTTTCTCCTAGGTATCTAGTTCTTGGCTTATGTACAATTTGAGTAAACAAAGCTCTTAATTACTTCCCTCTCGCCCCAATCCAGCTCTCATATTCATCAATGGAACAGTGTAAGACTGTAGATCCTATTAACTGTTATATTGCCTGTCAGGCATGTAATTCCAGGCATCTTTTGCTGATCCTGATAAATGCTCACCTGCAGCATATGACTAAATCTTGCTGAGGTCTTTTTTGCATAAGACTGCTAAGTACAACATTTTCTATGTTCCTATTCAGCCAAAACAGGCGCCTCAATCTTCACTGTATTTTATTCTGTTTCTTGAATCATCACTTCCTTTTGGCAGATAATCATGTCCTACCATAGCTTTTTAAAATGCTCCTAGGAACTGACCTCTTGTTCATGTGTTGATTTGACTATGTTGCCCTAATTCCCTTTCCAGGTAGCTCATAGAGTAGCAGTTCCACACTGCTCAATGCCACTTTTACCTCTAATATTTGGCATCAAATTTTAACCTTTTTTCTTCTAACAATTCCCGTGTGTTCAAATTCCTTGTTCACATGTCAGATTACCCAATTAGTGTCTTTATTCTTCCTTCCCCGTTCCTCTTCAGGTGTGGGTGTACACATTTACATGCATTCACATAAACATACACGTGTGTGCAGAAGTGTGTGTGTGTATCAATGTACATGTAGGTAAGCAAACACGTGCATGCACACATAAATATGCATATGGGCACATGTGCAAAATCCCACATACATGTGCAAACATATGTACGTGCAGGGGGTGTGCATGGGTAAATACATGTGGTTTATTTCCCACCGGTGGCTTTTCCAACCTTCATTAACTCATCCGTGCACATTTCCAAAAGCAATACTCCAAGCTACACTTTAGTAACTACAGCTCTCTAAGCGTGGTTGCAGACGGCAGGTAAATGACTTCACTAGAAGTAAATTCAGGCACTCTTCGCAGGCCACAGGAAAGGGAAAATAAAACTCAGCACAAAATGTTGGACGAATTTTGTCAATGATCCACTTAAAAGTCTGAAAAGAATTATTTCTTTTTCTTATTTCAGACTGAATAACTTTCAGAATTCCATTTTGAACAGCGTACTAAATCCTCAACATTGAATGGAGCTTTCCAAGTTACTGTACTGGATAATGCAGTTACTGAATTGTCTCCTGAATTTGACCGTGACTGATTAAACTTTATAGGGTGCCACGGTGCTGAGCCGGCTAGCACGCTATTTCAGCACAGGGCAATGTTCTACCTGCCCCAGGTCGGGGGGTCGGAAGCCGATCGCAGCGCTGGAGAGCAGGCGAAGCACGAGCTCGGGTTTGCCTTGCCCACCGATGGCAGGGTGCGCGAAGGAGAAAGGAAAAAGCGGAGGGACTTCCTCGTGGGGCAGGGAAGGGTTTATTCCAGGGAGAAGCCATGAGGAGAGCCAATAAAATTAGGCCGGCAAGGGGTTTTACACCCCTACATAATAGGCGTGGAGAACATACAGTAACCAATAAAATATCAGTTATGGGGTGTTACAAAAGGGGGGAGAAGGGATTAGGGCAAATGGGAGAAGATGTGGGGGGTAGAGGATTAACACGGGCCAATTACCAACCAAGGAACATAGAACTTTCCGGAGAAATATCCAAATATGAACTGTAATGAGGAGGGGTGGCAGCAGCCAGTGGTCAGCGTGCTTCACACAGCCTTTTGTGTGCTCACTGCCCTTGTGCTGTGGAGACATCAAACCACTGGACCTGGCGATCTGCTTGGTCCAGCTGACCATGGCTCTGGCCATGGCTCATCGCAACACTAGGGAAATAATATGGCAACAAAATTTACTTTTCTGGGCATTTATAATAATTCTTAAACCAATATAACTAAGTTTTTAATGTTTCATTCCACCTTCCTGAATTAACAAGTGCTTGTTCCAAATCATAAACTGCCATTCACAGGAAAATGGAAGTCCTCTGTTGTTTCTTTGCTTCCTCTGCATCATTCCGGAAAATAGATTTAATTTCAAAACTTCCAAAATTAAAGCTTAGTGCGTTTGTTGGGGTTTTTTAAGACAATACCAATTTTTTTTTTAAATGAGCATTACATTAAAAAGTCTAAGACTAGAGAAGTAGCTAGAAATAGGCAATCCTAATCCCAAAATTCTTTAAAGAGTTTTCATGTGTGAAACAGAACTTTTGTATTATATAGAATTTCTCCATTATCATAAGGAATAGCTTTGTATATACTGACAGACAACTTCTGAAAACACTCAGTGTGTTCTTTTTCTTTTACAGAAGCAAGCAGAGCAAATACGTTGTTTACAGGTGAGGTATGTTACTTGCCACTGTAAGAGCAACAAAAAAGTTAAAATCAAAAAGTCCAAGTTAGTAGGTTTTGGGACTCATAATGCCAAATCAGCCTTCCTCCTACAAAGAGATCTGCAACTGAATTCATCAGAGTCTCTGTTAAGCTCCCAGAAATGCTTCCCAGCTCTCACTTACAGCACACAGGTTCTCAAATCAAATTCTTTCTTAAGGCTTATCCCAAGATTCAGAGTTTGGACTCAAGTCAGCTATGTAAAAAGGGCTAATTTTCCAGACTATTCAGGCATCACGTAATGGTTTATAAGAAAATACTAGAGATTTCTACGATTTTTTGATTCTATATCCAGCATGTTTTTCCCGCTTGAACGTCCTAAAGTTTTTACATCACTAGGCTAAAATCCTAAGTACAGACTTTCATAAAATTTGCAATATTTTCTGACTCAAAGTAACAAGAGAATATATTTTTATATGAGTCTTTCAAGACTTCTTCAATATTTGAACATTTTACTTTTAATTTTAGAAGACTCACCACACTACTGAAGTCTTTTCAGACTTTAAATTTTATCCACTGTCTGCAAGGGTGTGATTCTTACTACACAATTAAGTAACCATTTTTATTCATTACCTTTTTTAACAACCACACATATAAAGGGGAGAAATTAGCTCAATTTGACTTATTTTGCATTCTATAATGTGGCATCCTTAGTACAGAA
This sequence comes from Struthidea cinerea, assembly GCA_013397865.1. Classification (NCBI taxonomy): domain Eukaryota; kingdom Metazoa; phylum Chordata; class Aves; order Passeriformes; family Corcoracidae; genus Struthidea; species Struthidea cinerea. The sequence goes on from VZTI01003411.1 coordinate 1,344,611, forward strand.
ATGCAAGTATAATTCATGAGATGCCACCCTCATGTAGAGAAAACTCTCAGTCTACTAGTAACTAGCAATGAATTCACAACAATTCTTTGTCCACCTTTCCAGAACCTTTGCAAATCTCTCAATTTTTAAGCAGAACAGTATCTGCAGTCTAGTTCAAAACATTCTCAAAGCAGAAATAGGTAAAGAAATACATAAATTTGTTAGGATCACTGTCTCTGGGGTTTTTCTTCTCTACCTAAAGGCCACTTTGTTGTATTATATATTTCAGCACAAGGCATATTTCAAAATTGCCCTTTCTTTTACATGAAAAACACCAGCACTGAGGAAAGGCATACACTATCCAAGAGAGAGAAACAAGCCCTGGAGATTCAGCAAAAAATTATGGCTTCAGAAGCAGCACTTTTATCTTTTACTGTTTCAGCACTCTTCAAAAAAGTATAAAGACTTCATAAATGTCAAACTTCTGCCTTAAACCATTCCAGAGGCTGTGAAGTTGAAGCTAAACAGCAATAGACCTTATTCTTGGCTCTGGGGCTTAAACTCATAGTAGTAAGAAGACAGCTTTATTTGTATAGATTTACTTTTCATCAGCTTGGATGAAATCCAATGCTATTTCCAAAGCCAGCTGAAGAGCAGCGAGATGGGCAGGCACCTTAGAACAACACCTTAATCCCACACAGTCATTGTGGTCAATCAGGTCACTACAGTTATGAAAAATGGGGGAGGTGAAGACTGGTTTGTGGTTTGGGGACAGCTTCTCTTGAAGACGGTGAATTAACAAGACCCACACATCTGGTTCAGCTCTTAGATAGTCATTTATCTTAAACATAAAAATGATCCTGCCCATATGGTTCGAAATATCTTTTCTGCTTCAAGGTTTAGAATCAGCACCCTGCAGTTCCAATAAATGGAAGAAGGTAAAGTACAATGTCATCTTTACTGTGTGCAGTTCATAGTGCCGTGCTAGTTTACTAATCGTGGTGGAGGCACCTTCAAAAAATAAAAAGAAGCATTAAATTTATAGCACTGGAATTGCTATAGAAATAAAGTAGCGTGCTTTTAATAAAAGCTTGAGGATTCCTATGTTATTTTGAAACTCAGCAAGCCTAGCACATATCCAAAAGCTGTAGAAGATTCAATCTCAGTTAGGTGCTTATGCCGTTACTAGCAGTATTCTCACCAACGTGTCAGCTAGGTGCTTGTTACACATCATACCAGCTTTAACTAAATAACATTTAAATAAAACAATTATCTGGGGGTTTTTATTAATTCCACAAAATAAATTATTAAAGAAAATAAAAGCCATAATGGTCTTAGAATCAGAAAATAAATTAACACACCTCAGTTTTTAAGAAAGACTAATGAGAAATCAGTGAGGCAAACAGCACGTTAAAAGTGTATCAAACATTTACATCACAGCATTTACAAGAACTATTCATAGGTCTTGTCTTCAAAGAGCTGTTTTAGGCAGCTGTGTCTCTCCAGTCCTTTCTCTATTAAGAGCCATGTAGTACAGCATGTGTAATTCATTAGGAACACTTGTTCCTTTTGTGAGGATGAGTATCTTCACTTTGTCTATGACAAGACAATTACACTCATAAGGAATTTTATTGCTTTCTGCATGGAGAAGGGATAAACATTTAGGGAAGTTGTAATCATTTGAGAGTTGACAACTATACTGACATCATAGCAAATGTCTGTATTCACACAGAGAACAGCATTATACTGAAGATGGTCTTTAAACAAGAGCTTAGCTGAATCCTCTATACTACTCTATTCAACTGACTGCCAAAGTCCTTCAGGCTGTCCTGTAAGAAATTTCTCCCTTCTGCTGCTATTCCCCTTCTCAAAGTGATAAATTTGCCCAAACTTTACACTAGAAAATCTGGATAAATTTCCATGGTGTTTATGTATACACTTACCTGTTTACCTTCTAGCTTGCAAGGAAGGAATTGTGCATATTATATTTAAACCAGGGATTACTACATATGAAACAAAATTGTTATCATACCTATCTACAGGTTGCAGGAAAAATGCGTTTAGGATGCTGAACCCTCTTCCATTTTACTGTTCAGTTATAGAGAAAATGGTTGAGATCCTGGAATCTTGTAAACCAATTAAGTGATTTTTGGCAATACTAAGATTAGCAAGGACAATTTTTTAAATTTTAAATGCAAAATGTAGTTCATCCTTTATAAGGTTTGTGGGAAACAGTTTGCACTGTTTGGAGGAACACAAAGAAGGTTTCTGAGAAGGTAGTACTTTTAAAACACTAAAGGAACTTTGAGAAAATTGAAGAGAGAGTATAAGTGGATTAAAAGAAGATATAGTCCTAGGAAGAGTTCACATCTGGATAAATTAATCTTGGGTGAAGAAGAGAAGCTGCTACTTCGGGGCTCCAGTCAAGATTCTATCATTCTATCATCATTCAGAGGCAAAGCCCATAGGTCAGGTATGACAGGCTGATAAGAGATACCAGCAGCCTGGGAAGGAACCAGTGATGCACCTAAAGGTAACCAGAATTTTGCTGTCAATACATACCTGTGGTTTTCTAGTTGAATGTTCAGGTTTGGGGTTTTTTGAGGGGAAAGGTTGTTTCTGGGAATTCCCGCCCTCCCGCCCCCACCCTGAACTAGAGTTTTCATATTTCTGTAAAATTCTGCTTCATTTAGAGAGGAAAAAAAGTGGCTTCTCTGTTGCTGCCTTGGAAAGAATTTATCAGAAGTACTTTCCATTTGGAAATAAATAGGCTTCTTTGCACTTCACTTCTGAACTATTCAACCCAAATTTGTTATCAGGGTCTAATTAGCTCTCCTCTGCTTATTAAACCAAAGAAAAAAACTTCTAGTAGAAGTCTTATGCAGATGACATCTTAACTGTTTCTAAAATGGAAATATAAAGAGGAACAATAGAAGTACAAGGTAATTAAAAACCCATTTTACAATGGTCATCAATAAAGAGCAGCAAAATAGATTTCTTTGAAAAGCTGAATAAATTCCACTTGTCAGTTTGTCCAGCAGTAACAAGCAAAGGAATTATTTATAAAATATTTTGGCAATTGGACAAGAATAACACATGGTTTCTAAATTATTAAAGACTTATTCATGTGCTCTTTTCCAAAGTTCCAGTTGTCCACACAATAGCAGTCCAATGTAGGAGCACAATTAAGTTGAATACACCCACACGGTAATAAATTACATCTCTGGAGTCTGAAGAGTCACTTTGAAGTCTGACTCAAAGGAGGGCTTTAGTTTTTACTTGATAAAACTATAAGTATTGTAAATGGCTTCAAACTAAAAAAGAGTAGGTTTATATTGGATATTAGGAACACATTATTTACTGTGAGGGTGGTGAGACCTTGGAACAGGTTGCCCAGAGGAGCTGTGAATGCTTTGTCCCTGGGAGTGTTCAAGAACAGGTTGGATGGGGCTTTGAGCAACCTGGTCTAGTGGAAGGTGTCCCTGCCCATGGCAGGGAGTTGGAAGTAGATGGTCTTTAAGGTCCGTCCCAACCCAGACCATTCTATGATTCTATGATTTCTTCCTGAGAACAGCCTGAATAAATCAATTCAAATAAGTATTTCAAACAGGGTCTGCTTTTCTGATTTCCCCCATTGCCAGAAAGAACTGTAAATTTTCAGGATTAGCAGCAGAGATTATTATATGCCTCCCATAATACTAGCAATGAAACAAAGCAAGATGTTTCAGCTGAGAAGAGACAGAAGTCAGGGAAATATCATACAGTAACTTTGTGTAGCATAGAGAAATTCAGCAATGAATAGTTGTTTTCATCTTTCATAACACAGATATTAAAACCAAAAAATTAATATTGATACAGTTTAAAACAAAGGAAGGACTTTTTCTCATTGTACACAGTTCATCTGCATAGAGACTTTAATTTCATTAGCACTTGTCTGCAAAACAATTGAGACAATCAAATTTATTCTCTGTCAGATTTCATACAATGCATGTATGAGGTGAATGAAGAGCAGAGAGCATTTTATCACCTTAACAATGAAACATTAAGCTGCCATGTCTACCAGAGCAGCTGAAATATTACAGAAATTAAGATTTTAGTTTGAGGAGATAAGTCTGACAACAAAAATTACTTTCTTGAAGTGCATATTCAGATAATCTTGTTTCATTGCCAAATCACTTATTTGCTTTGCAAAACTATTAACTCAAAACAAATTTAGGATTAATTTTTCCACTACTTTGTTATGCTTGAGAAATATCATTTGCCGAATTAGAGTCATGCATTTTGTTACATGAGCTTTCATTTGAAATATATTTTAAAAGATTAATTGCTTCCTATTTTGAGAAACAAAACCAAAGAAAATATTGAAAAACTTCACTGGACTTTTTGCTGTTTTGTCTCACCTTGTTCAGAAGATAACACGTCTTGGTAAGCAAGAGCTTCCTGAGTATTTTTTCCTTCCACCCGGTCAGTGGAAGATCATTTTCTCTTACATCTTTTTTTTGGCTTAAACTCAAACCTACACCCAAGGAAATGTACAATCCATTCACACACAAGCTTCAGCCTGAGTAGCTGCATGTAACTGAGGAGGTCATAGGTGTTGGCATCATTAGCTACCATAGCTAGCACAAAGTTTATCAGGAATGGCAGGCATGTTAAGCATCACAGATTCAGAATTATTAATAAGTCTCTGGTGCAGACTGAAGCTTGTTTCATGATCTTTGCTGCTCTGTGAGAGGAACAATGTATAACTAAACATTGAAAGGGATACTCATAAAAACTGTCTCTTGCTTGTGGAGGAACTTGTGGGCTGCAGTCTGCAGACAGGGTTCAGCATCTTCCTGGACACCTCTAAGGGTCTGAGCTCCAGCTGCTTTTGCTTAGACTTTAAAAAGCAGCTTTTCCACTGAGACTGGAAATCTAGGAAGATCTGCCTTCTTCAATCAAAATTAGCATTTTTAACCACAGCCCCCTGTTTTTTCCATGACAAACTGGCACAAATGCAACAAATTTCTCCTGCAAAGTACTAAGATTTGACTATGCGAAGAAATTACTTACCTATGCCTCTTTCCAAACCACTGTCTCCTATACAGCATATCCATGAATGTTTCCCAAAACCAATTCCCAACACTCACTAGGAAAACAAGTAAGAAAAGCTAAGCTATGCCTCAGTTCTTCTGAACATATACTTTTGATCTGATAGAATTTAGTCTGTCGTATAAAAAAACCGTCCCTAGCTCCTGTACCTTCCCCAAACATCTCCCACAGGGAACCTGCAAGGATTGGTTTGGGAGAAACCAACACATTTCCACAGAGACACTGACAATTTTAGGGACAGTCAAAGTGTTTACAGAACTAGCCCTAGTAGTAATCAAAAAAAGAAGAAAAAAGCAAACCACCAAATAAAACAACAAAAGAACAAAAATGTATCAGAGACCAGGCACAGATATTTTCAGTGGACATAGCAATATGAGAACCACTACTGCCATGTAAACACCTGCATTGCTATGATATTTGCATTAAGCTACTAAAATTAATTTTAAAATAAGAATCAAAGGTCAGTAAGATTAAACATGTTACATAGGAATGTTTCTGTAAGAATAAAATTTCAGAAATATGCTACTGTTATAGCGGTAGAAAGAGACAGCTCTTTAGTCTTTGGATCCCAGATCTATTATGCATAAATACTGAATTTTAAAATACTGAAAATGGTTTCTCATGGGGCAAAAAATATTCCCTCAAAATCCCATAATGGATCTATGAATACAGCTGAGAAAGATCAATATTTAAGTATTTAATAAAGGCCTAGCAAACAGCAAATGTTTCTAGGCTGAGAATTAGCAACTTGCTAGATGAGGGAGCTTCATGCTCACATTAAATTTGTTTTCTATTTGCAAAAGAAATTTTATGTTACACAACTGCAGCAAGAAAACTTTCTACATTCCAGGTATTTCCTTTCTTTTGCTTTTTATTATGACTAAGCAATCTGAAGCTTGTAAAAGAGAATAGCAGTCCTTTAAACACATTTGCCACTTGTTGAGAAAGTGCAAATAGTGACACCAGAGGAGGTTTTATGTTGAGCTGACTGCCCATATTTTCTGTCTGCAGGTCTGCAGAGGCAGGGGGAGGAGGAGGAAAGAGACTACCAAGTATGGAAGTGTTCTGTTTTCTTCTTTATGTATAATTATGCTTTGCCATTTTACAGGGAATATAAAGCAGTCTGTTAGTGTAGAAACACTAACTGTATAGCACTTTTGTGGATCATTTTATCAGCAGAGCTAAGACAGCAAGAGTCAGTGTTTCACTAGTATAGTTAAACCTAGAAATGCGACACAGAGTACTCTTTCCCAACGAAAGAGAAGGAGGTGCAATAAATACTTGAAGACAAACTTTGTTGTTTGTTTTGGGATATTAAAGAGATAATACTGCCTACATCTTCACCCATACATCCTCATGCAGCTGAGGAGTGACGTGATACAAGAAAAATCTGCGTCCAAATATTACATCGTACTTTTTCCCTGTCTAGACATCTCATGACACCCTTGTGTTAAAAACACATTTTCCATCTCTCTTCTTTTCTATCTCAATATAAATTGCTGGTAAATCTGAGTGGATGCTTTTTACAAGTAGCTGAGATTGAATCCACTAAAATATTTAATAAAATAAACAGAAAAACATTAATTGAAAGAAATATTTGCAAGGACTTTCACAGACTTTCACAGACTATGACATAGCTCAGAATTCCTCAGAAGACATGCAGCAGGGGAATTCCTTTTTTTGGAGATCATGAGTAGGCTGAGCTGCCTATATAGACTTGTTGGGAGTGGACTAATAAATGGCAGAGGTGAATGCCAGCTGAAACACTGCCCCTGTTTTGTACTGTTTGATTTCTTCAAGGTCATTTTCAAAAATAGCTTCCCTTGTTTTCATTCAAGAAAAAGGAAATGTGGTTGTGCAGCAGTGTTTATTTCCATTCAAATCATGTTCTGTGGTTCTTAGAGACTGTCCCTCCCATTTTTTATTTCATGAAGAGTGTGCCCACTTACATTCTCATTAAAAAAAAGTTTCCACTGAGCATAAAAAAAAAACCCTAATCCCACCATGGGCAACAGAGTATGCACAGCAAATAGAAATCTAGCTTTCTAGGAAGAAAAATAACTGAATATAATGTAGAGTTTTGCTGGGGTTTTTAAACCAATTTTTTTATTTGCCTACTAATGCAGAAATCACTAGAATAATAAGTAAAGATATATGGCTCATCATGTACAAAAAAAATGACAGAGATCCAAGTAGATAGAAATAACAGGGTTATTCTAGAAATAGAATAGAAATTATTCCAGAAATAATTCTAGAATAGTTAGAAATAATGGTTTGATCAGAAGCATAAAGAAGCCTGCGTTTCCCTAAGAAATTGCAGAAGTTTTCAACTGAGAGGTCTACCAACCAAACAGATGGGCAGAAGAAAAAGAAGCAGCATTAGAAAAGATATTTCTGGCTACTTCAGGTGTCCTTCAGTGCTTACAGAAAGTTTAGGAGAGTAAAGTTTATCAATAACAACTTGTAGTGATCTCTGCATCACAGAAAACATTCTTTTGAATTTTTTTTTTTTAATTAAAGCTAGTTCGGAATTCACTATCTGCTCTTGTGATTAAAATTTTCCAGAATGTGTTAGCATTTTGTTTTGTAACACGAAATAGCATAACTTGGAGTCCAGGATGCAACTGTTATGAACAAATTTTCTCAGAGTTCCTATGATGTATAATTACTAGTGTTTAAGAATTACATCATAAAAATCTAGGGCAAAATGACTGTACTTATCAGTATCCTGTTACAGAAATGATACAAAATTATTTGAATCTGCATGGAATAAGATTAAAAATATTAATGTACCAAGCTTGAAAAAATTGTTTAAGCATAACAATGTCAGAGTCATAAAATAAAATTTGATACAGAAATATTATAAGAATGTCTTTCATAAAACAGGGATTTCAGTTCTCTTTGGTATTCCTGCTGACATGATAACAGAAGCCCAGAGACCAAAAGAATTCTGCGGGAAAAAGGAATGTTCTTACTTGCTTCGTCATCACTATCCCTATTCCTGTGAACACGAAAGCATGCTGAGAAAAATGTTTTAATTGCATAATGCATGGACAAAATAATGATTTCATTTTGCTCTTCAAAACTGTAAGTGATATTAGAGTTGAATGATACCTATCCAGCACATGAAACTTGGAATGCCAAACAACTTAGGAAACCACAATGCCATCAGCTCTTGCCTTAAAAATTACACTTTCTGTAGGATGGGAAACCTCAGTGAATTCCTGATATCTCTTTCAATGAAGGCACAAGCAGTTTTGCACAAGCTTCATTTTGCTGAGGTCCACAGTTCTAACCTGTTTTCAAATTACAGAGCCCTTTCTCTCCCTGGACACCTGAGCTTTTTGGAGCAGGACCCTGAAAACCCCATAGTTTTGGAGTGGTTGGAGCTAGAATTATTTCTCTCTGTGATGTCTCCAAAAAACAGCAAAGAAAAAGAAAAAAAAATTTCAAGCCTAATACTGTTGAACAAAACCTGGAAATTCTCAAAGAAAACTGGCTCAGAAAAAAACAGGTAAGACTTGCACACAACTCTTCTCCTCACTATATGTTCAAAGGTGAGTTGTTGCTTCCAGGCATCTCAGCAATTGTTTGAGTTGCAGTGAACTGCAGCATCCTCTGGCCCCTGGGAAGATCTGAGTCGCTGCTGAAAGCTGTCTCTCTGCTCCTGACTGCACTATTTGTTTAAGCATGAGCTGTGGACTCCCAGGTCAGTACAGTGACTCTTGCCTCTCTTACCTTTCCATCTTCTGCTCATAGGCCTTGATGCCTAAAAAAGCACAGAACACAAATTCAGAAAAGCAAGTAAAAGAGATACAAATTCTATCACAAATCTTTAGAAGAATATCCAGTAAGGTCCTCCATGTATACAGGTGTCAAGAACAATACTGAGCTGCAATGCAAATTCCTGTCCAGAAGAAAGACAGGTCTCTTCTTGCAAAACCATGATCCTGCCCAAATACCTCCCTAGGGCTCTTCTCTTAGGTCATGTCCAGACCTACAGACTGTGCCAAACTGTCCCACAGAAGGAAACAGGGCAGCCTCAGGGGGTGCCCAACTCCATCGGCCACAACTCTGCTGAAAGCACTGGCAATGCCTCAGGCTTCTGGTAAGCAGTTGGACTGAAATAAGAGGAGCAAAGTTATAGGAAAAGTTATAGGAAAAGAAAAAATGAATTTTTTAGAAAGCAATTTGTAGACCGGCTGTTCACTGCTGTTCTCTGCCTGGATGGACAGTCCTTTTTTGGAGTAGCTTAGGAAAAAAGATCAGTGCAAGTGTAGAACTTGATGTCAGAGTTATTGCAGCAAATTATAACCTCCCCATTTCTTTTTTCACTTTTCATCTGAGGCTTTATTGATTTTTTTCTTCTGTTTCTGTTGTTTCAAAATGTTCAGCAACTACTGGTATTTCCTTAGCCAGCCTTCAGTCTCAAAGTACCTAAGTTATTTTTTGAGATACTTAACTCTTTTTCAGGTATGACATAAATAATTCCCCAGGGCCTAAATACATAAACTGAATAACTTTAATAAAGTCAGTGGCATTATTCAAACAAAGTCTTGTCATATGCATTTTTCTTCTATTTCCATTTAAAGGGAAGTACAGTATACGTCTGTTAGTGCCATCTGTCCTTGGGACTCAATGAATCTAATTTTTCTAATGTCATGCTCTGTGATGCAACTATTTGATGTATATGAAGGTTCCTTGATCATCTTGATTTCATCTTTTTCTGTTCTACAATCTGCTCCATACCAATGCAAATGTTTAATTTGCCAAATAAACTATTTCTCGAAGACTCTTTTTTCTTCACTGCCCTCTAGTCTTCCTTTTTTTCCTTCGTTGTCTTCATTCTCTTTTCTTCTTTTCAAAAGGAGGCAACTAAAAATAAATTTAACTAGGTACCTTTCCTTATTTAACAACAAACACTTGAAGTTAAGAGACAGTTTGTTGCACTTGTCTTTTAATTTGCATTAATTTTATCCAAGAAGACTTTGTGTCTTATCAACCTGCTGTAAAATGACTCAAAATACCTGTGAATTCACTCTTTATAAAACAAAGGATTAATATTGGAGCATCGGACCACTGGTCTTGTGTCACTGAAGGCAGAGGGTGATTAATAACTGGTTTTTAAGAAAGCTACCCCAAGAGACAAAGGAGAGTTTATTCTTCAGGCACCAGGGAATAATTTAAACAAGTCACACTTATATAAACAAGAGGCAGGGAAACGTCTCTAGATAATGGTCAGTGATTACAAGTATACATTCACTTTATTGTTTATTTTCAACCTGATCCTTCCTAAAAAGACAACATTCTGCTAGATGTGCTAGATTGGACAAGAGGGAATGGTTTTAAATGGAAAGAGTGTGGATAAAAACTAGATACTAGGAAAAAATTCTTTATTGTGAGGGTGGTGAGGCACTGGAACAGGTTTCCCAGAGAAGTTGTGAATGCCCCGTACCTGGAAGTGTCAAGGCCAGGCTGGATGGAGCTTTGAGCAACCAGGTCTAGTGGAAGATGTCCCTGCCCATGGCAGAAAGCTGGAACTAGATGATCTTTAAGGCCCCTCCCAACCCAAACCATTCCATCCTTCTATGATTCTATGACTCTATAATACACTTCACTTTTTTTCCTTATAGCACCAAACATTAGAACATAACTGCAAAACCCAAGCAAATATTCATTAAAAAAACCTGTAGCAACCCTGCTCAGGAATGTTGCACTGCAATGCACTAAGGAGCCATTATGTCAGAGTCTGCCTTTTGCTTCACGCACTACCCAGGTTTATGATCTGAATCTACAAATGGGTTTCAGTACAAGTATATGAAGGTATGTACAGGTGTATAACGAATGCTTTCTATGTACTGTGCACCATCTGAGAGACAGGCTAATAGATGGGTTTCCTCAATAAAAATCTCCATTTGTAGTAATGACTGATCTAATGACATTTAAATCTTTTCAGTATTTTGACAGGGAAGTGAATGTTTCTTTTGTGGCTGCAGTTGGGAAGGAACACAAAGGAAGCCTGTAGGAAACTGGGCTTGAGTGGTCTTTAGCCACAAGTCAGGAGGAAGTTGACCTATAAAGCTATTTAGTCTTTCTTGGCACCCTGCATATTGGGTTGTTCAAATTATAATATCTGTATGGAGTTTAAAACTGCTTGGCAGGAAGAAATTAGTCTTCTCAGATGGCAGTGCTCTATGATTTAAGCTAAATACTTCCACAGAAGTATCAACAAGGATAATGAAGAAAAAGGAACTGTGCAAATAACACTTCACTGAAAAGTTCGTAATTTATCCACTGATTAGTAATCCTCCATTGCAACTCTGAGAGCTTACAGACTTGTTTGGAAAGATTTTTCCAGCTCTCCTTCCTACAGTAGCTTCTGGCAGTTTTTAGCTACTGCCTTTGCAATTTTCCTGGATATACTGTCTAAAAAATAGGAAGCTAAAGATGCTGCACTGGGGAAATAAAAAGTGAATGAGTCTTTATACTTCCCAACCCACCAGCATTTTAAATGTCTACTACTTAAACAGTAAAATGATTCAAAAGTTTGTACTGGTATTTTGCACCAAGGGAACATCATGGGGTATAAAACTATAATAATCTGCAAAGGGAAATGCAACAATTATATATCTCAATTTTTTTTTTCAAATTCTTTGTATTTCATGGTAGATGGTGATGTTTATATTGATGGATATATCAAACTCATCACAATCAGAAAAAGAAATATGAGCACATATACCCCTTGTATAGCTTGATGTCATTATTATCGTTCCTTAGCATTTTCATGGAACTCTGTGCTGCTAAAGTTGCATTAATGGTATTATATACATACATAGTTACATACAGAATAGTGCACTTAAGCAGATGACCGTATAAATGCAAGATAATTCCCTAGAACACACAGAATTTCTATTTTCAGTTGTGATGCCTTTATTTCAAATATAGGTGTTTAAATTCATTGAAATTTATCAGAATAGTCATCAATGTCATACTAAATTATTTCTTGTTACCATCTAAATTTTAAATTCATACCCAATTATTATAAACATTACAGATGTTTCCCTTAATAGGCAAGGCATTTGGAATTTAGATGGCCATATATGCCTGTTCCTTTTTCTTTGCCATCCATGCAGCCTCCATTTTTATTGGCATAAAGGGAAATTGTATATAGTAACACCCTCTACTTGCATTTCATTCATAAATATTAGTCTGTTAATTTGGCTAACAGTAATAATACTGCTAAACTTACGAGGCCGTCCTTCTGTGCATTAATTTAGAACATTTGGTTGCAGAAACAGTGAAAAATATGGAAGTACTTTACTGCAACATGGAACTAATTTCTTCAGGTCTATGGAACTGGATTTACTTTGTCTTTTTAGTAGACTGACTATATGTAGTATTTAATCATTAAAGGGAATGTATTTCTGAACAGCTCTTGAAATTCTGGAATATCATTGACATGGAAAGGAGGATTCAGAGTTCAAAACAGAAGAAAGACTAAGAAAGTCTCACTGCTGAAGAAGTTTTTCTTTCTGAGTATTCAGTATTTTTACTGAATATCTGTACTGAGTCTCTGTAGAGATGAAGTTCTGCTTAGAACATGACTAGCAATTGCCTTTGATATTTTCCTTTGATTTATGTACTGTTTCTGCTCTGGAGAGCCAAGGACAGATGTAGGTGTTGGGTACCTCCGTTGCATCTCAGGCACATATTGTTACAGTAGTGCCTTTGTAAAGAGGAAATATCTGGTAACTTAGAAAGGACAGAGAAAACTTTCATGCAGTAGGTAACCATTTAACTTGAAAATACTCCCCAGCCTCCAATCTTGGAAATAAGCACCAGATGAATCCTGATTAAATTTTGGGATGAGACCCAGGAGGGCATTATCCCTCCTCTGAGGTCCATCTATTCACCTTTCTCCTGCGTTTTTCATGGCTCTGTTTTCTTCTGGATAAAAACACAAGAATCCAGCAGCAAGTGTCCTCTGACAGGTCTCCTATCATGAACAAGGGCATGAAACCAGAAGTGCAGGGAACAACACAAAACTATCCTGTCCAACAGTTTGGATGCAGCTCTTCTGTCAGCTACCAGTCTAGGAGTCAGGACCAATCATATAAATTTATCCAGGGCCCTTCTGCAACACAGATATAGTTGTGAACTTTTATGAGTGGTAATTAATAGAAGATTGTTGAATAACTCTGGTTTGAATCAGGAAAAACCCTTATGTGGAGCACTTTCAGATATGTGCTTATCACCCATGTATCACTGATCAATTCCTTGATTGTGGCTGAGGGTTTAACTAATGCTTTGTAAATGTGAGAAAATGGGTGAGGGCAGAAAGGGTCCACTTGGGCAGGTTTGGGGTGATTTTTGCACACCCATGCATTGCTGATTCCTTCTGTACTGTCAAACTTACACAGGAATTATATGAAATTTTTTTGTTGCCTTCTTGCAGTTTCGTTTGCTTCTGCAAATGTCTCTACCTGCAAATATCTACCTACCAGCTGTGTTTTAGCAAGAACTTTCTAATAAATGAAGCCAATGTTCAGAGCAACTGCAGAAGTTGCCTCAAAAAAACCCTGAAAAACGTCTCTAGAAAACATACAGCACAACATTAGAGACACTCAGGCAGAATTACAGCAATGGACATGAAATGTTTTTGGTTTCAAATATAGTCATATGGCTGTTCTCCAGCTCCAAAATCAATCCAATGTGTCCCCTTAGACTGCAGTGGAGTCATCTGGGAATTACTCAGACAGTGAAACAGAGAGTACTGAGGAGCACAGTGTTCCTGTGTTTGTTTTACACTTCAGAAATGCCTATCACTGACAACAGCAGTACCCAGGGAGTAGGAAAGATAGTGAAATATAGCTCTCTGTAGGCATTAGAAAAGTAAGGTTTAGTTTTTCTTATGCTGACGAGCTGTAAGCTTTTTGCCATTTCAATTAAAAATATGGAATAATGTGCCCTTAATGGTTCATAGCAAGACTGTAATTCCATCAAAGTCCTTTGTATAAACTGAAACATTTGAGTTAAACTTGGTTAATATTACTCTGATTCCAAAACTGAGTAACAACTTCAACACACATTTTCATTACACAAACCATTTTTTTTGTCAGATGGATCCAGCAGAAGCAGAAATTTTATACAGCCTCCTGAAATTAATATGATTTTATGTAAATGTTCCTTTATTGAAGCTAATTCAGCAAACACATACTCTTCTGCCAGCAACATTACTCATCTCATAGGAGGTATTTTCCTCCTGTCATGAACACTTGGTGTTCTGCTGCTGCTTCTCATTGAGACTTCAAAAATGGGATTTATTTCTATTATGTCCTTGGGAAAACTTAACTGAAAGACAGCCAGACTTCTTATTTGTACCAGCTAGGCTTTCTTTTTCATTATTTTTGATGAATTTATTTACAGCCATTGACTAAGAGTAGCATTTTGGAGCCTGGACAATCTAATAGGTTTTTGCTAATGGAAATGTCCACCTTCATTTCCTCTTGCGCAAACAAAAGTGATCCATTGGTGAGTTTGACACGTTACTCATTTTAAAAGAAATTACAGCTATCCACACTAGGTAGGTCACACTCTAAAAAGACCTCTCCCTTGATTATAACAAGATGCAAGAGGTTCAACAATTAGAATTTTTAAACTAATATAATTTCAGTTGAATATTCAGTTTTATCTTGGAATCACGTAAATACTTATAAACTTGTAAGAAAATGTAGCTACAATAAACCTGAATTGAATACAAGTAATCAAAATTTTGAAATACGGATTTTATTTCTTCTCAGATTGAATTGTTAGTCCTATACCTAATGTCCAGATAACAGCAGAACAGGTTTAAACTGGAATGATAATCTATCTGGAGGGAACTTTCTGTTGTGACCATTTTCAGAAATGTCTGAAAATGTCTACAGTCCTGCCACAGTTACAAAAAACTGTGTTATTTTTTCTTTCAGAGGGAATGATGGATTTCTTACAGCTACTGAGCATAGCCTAAGACTTGTGCAGTTTTCAACGCATGAACTGAAGTACTTTCTGTAAAGCCATCCTGATTTTATATAGTGTATCTAAATCCAGCTGTGGTGGATTGACCCTGGCTGAACACCAGGTGCCCATCAAAACTGCTCTATCACGCCCCTTCTCAGCTGTTCAGGGAACAAAAAATACAATGAAAGGCTCGTGGGTCGAGATAAGGGCAGGGAGAGATCATTCACCAATTACCAGCATGGATAAAGCAGACTTGACACATAGAAATTAGTTTGATTTTTTGCAAATCAAATTAGAGCAGGGAAATGAGAAATAAAACCAAATCTTAAAACACATTCTCCCCACCCCTACCTTCTTCCCAGGCTTTACTTCATTCCTGATTTTCACTACCTTCTCTCTTCTGGGGCCACAGGGGTATGGAGAATGGAGGCTGAGGTCAGTTACTCACACAGGTAATTTCTGCTGCTTCTTCTTTCCTTGGGGAAGGACTCCTCACACTCTTCCCTTGCTCCAGCTTCGGATCCCTCTCATAGGAGACAATTCTCCATGAACTTCTCCAGTGTGAGTCCTTCCCATCTGCTGTAGTTCCTCAGTAACTAGTCCAAGGTGGGTCCTTTCCATGAGGTGCAGTCCTTCAGGAACAAACTGCTCCAGCGTGGGTCCCCTGTGGGGTCACAAGTCCTGCCATCAAACCTGCTCCAGCATGGGCTCTCTCCATGGGTCCACAGATACTGCCAGAACTCTGTTCTAGTGTAGGCTTCCCATGGGGTCACATCTTCCTTCAGGCATTCACCTGCTCCAGTGTGGGGTCCTCCATGGACTGCCAGTGGATCTCTGCTGCCCCATGGACTTTCATGTGCTGCTAGGGGACAGCTGCCTCATAATGTTCTTCACCATGGGCTGCAGGGGAGCTCAGCTCAGGAGTCTGGAGGACCTCCTCCCACTTCTCCTTCACTACCCTTGGTGTCTGTAGGGCTGTTTCTCTCACATGTTCTCACTCCTCTCCCCTGCTGTGGGTTTGCAGGCTTTTTCGCATCCTTAAATGTGTTATCCCAGAGGCATTACAACTGTTGCTGAGGGGCTTGTCCTTGGCCAGTGGCAAGTCCGTCTTGAAGCCAGTTGGCATTGGCTCTGTCGGACATGGGGGTAGCTTCTGGCATCCCCCACTATGAAAACCTGTCCAGGAAAACCCAATGCATAGGGCAATGTTGAACTCAACTCAGAATCCTGTAAAACCATCTCAATCTCATCAGAATAAAATCAGGCTACTGACTTCACTGCCACTAGACTCTAAATCTTTACCATTAACATCCCCTCTCCAGATATTTCCTGCCTACACTAATACAAAAGATAATTAGCTTCATTGCTTTCTTCTCCCATGTATTCCCCCTTCTCTATTAGAACCTCAGGCTGATATATTCTGCTAATCAACTTACATGTAATTGTTTTCTTAGCTTGGAATCACCAAAGCACGCGATATGAAGAGAATACTAAGATAATTCTTGGTTGATAGAACTCTGAAAGGCATCTTCAACAACTAGGATTTGGTGCCTGTCTTATGCATGAATAAAATGCTAAGTATCTGCCGAGCATCCAGGACAATTACTGAACTGAGACATATCTCAAAGCAGCAGATTTCTTATTTTTATATTTTTTATATTTTGTGTTCTACTGCCTTTTATTTCTCTACTACAACTTTATGTTCATTTTTGTATTTCACCTTTTTTTGCAAATTCATGAGCAAGTTTGTTTTGCTGTTAGAATATTCTGCTTTGCTACTTAATTTCCCTTTATCAGTTGACATTGTTACAGACATACTTTGATTTTTTAAGTTTTTGTTTCATTAAAAATATAAAGCCTACAATACCAGCTTCTTTTCCAATTTCTATTTTATTCAAGTAGTGTCAGAATAAACTACTCTGATATTGAAATATTTTTACCTTGGTTCATCCTCCATACTTCTGAGAAATATGAGAAATTCTGTACATATGAAAATTCAATTTGTTTTTTCCTTTCTTGCATCTTGTTCTAGTGCCAACTCATACTGTAAATTCTCATAATGTGTTTCGTTTTCTTTGACTTAGGATTTACCTGCCCGATTGCAATGAAGCACCATTTGACAAGTTCTTCAGTATCATTTTAATATGTCATCTACACAAAGTAGTTGCCTAAAAGAAATCCAAGTCTTGTTTTCTCACATGCAAATTTTCTATTACCCTCTATAAAAGCTATAAATACATGTGGTAGCCATGAAAATCCTGTTGACCTCCATCATTACACATTTTTCATTCAGTCTAACAGGAATTTGTCTTTTCTGAACTTTAGTTATCTGCAGTGTAGTCATCCTTATCGGAGCTAGTCGTCCGAACATCTATAGTTCATTGGGGAAAATTGCCAAACCTAAGGCCAGGTTCATCTCCCCATGTCATCTGCAATAGCATGACATGAACTTCTGGTTTGAGGTATCTTTGTTGTGACTATTCAGGGGATCCCTTAGTCTGCATTGTGGGTGTCTAGATTGTGTCTACAGAATTTTCTTCCTCTTTCTCATGTCTGAGGTATTCCACTGCTATTCTTTTTATCAAGTTGAGCCATGCAGTAGACTGCAGAATCTCGCTGTTTTGTTTCTTCTCACAGTGTTGAAATTACTGTTAGTGACACATGGCACCATTTCAGTGGCCTCTGCCCCTCTGAAAGTGAGATAGTTCTAGTCTTCTCCAAACTGCTCCCTCCTGCAGAGTCCACACTGACTGACCCTCTGTGTCTCTGGGGGAAGAATGCATGGGAGAAACATGGATAAGGTTTTTTACATCTCCACTCTATTCTAGCCTCTCACTGCCTCTGCCCATTCTGGGAAGTAAACAAGTCCACAATAACAGTGGTAGCCTACTGAGGGACATGTAAAACAAGCCATTATACTTTTCTCATTTAAAACTAAATGGACTTGTTAAACTAATTTCCATCTTGACTTCATTTCAGACAGAAAAGCAAGGATGGGTGAGATGGTTTAATTAGCAGGGCCACTATGGATGCGGCAGTACCAGGTAACAGATGCAGCTTCAGCTGATCAATATGCTGCTCTGCAGTTTTCTTTACAGGAACATCCCAGCCTCCACCTCCAATATAGACTGTCATCTTGAATGAACAGTTCAAATTATTCTCCAGAGACTCTTTTCAGAGGCACAATAGACTAGACAACAGCACAAAACACTGGCTTTTTCAGATGCTATACTCTTGATTTACATAATGCATTCTATGAAGTCCAATCGTTATCTTCCAGGACCATCTATCTAGGAATATATTCCATAGCATTGATCTGTGGAGGATATATAGCTAGTGGGTTAATTACACAGTTAGATCATGTACTGATTAAAGTGCCTCTGAAGTGTTGACCTACTACTGGAAAACAAACAAAACAAAATAGAAGGCAGAGATTTAATATCAGACCTGCTGGAAGCTTCTGACATAATCAAGATCCTAAAGAATGACTTAATTTGATATTTTATTTTAGACTATGGTGGGAAAAGTAAATAGTCAAATGGTCTAGGAAGCCTCTAAGGCTGCAATAAAGGGAAAAATTATTCGGGTTTTTTTACTTAAGTAGAGGAGAAAACTGAAAACAATTAGTAGACCTTACAGCTTTGAAAGCTAAGCATAATGATGTGTCTTTTGAAAAGAAGCTGCTATATACAAGTGTAGAAGGAAGAGGCAAAAAAATGCCTACAATGTGCAGGAAGATTGAGAATTCTTTGACGCTTACAATGGATCTTTTATGAAGGAGGAATAAAGCTAACAACAGACTGCTATCTTATAAACTTTGCCCAAATAGAGTAGAGATCCAAAATGAAAAGACGCATATGAGATTCTTCTTCTACAGAAAGTGTTTGCATTTTCAGTACATCATTCTAGAGCAGGGATCACACTCATCTGTAGGGATAGGTGACTGTGCTTGCATTGTGTTTTTTGGATGCAGAAGTCGCAGGTGATATTTATAGTAAAACACTATTTTGTTGGTATTTGAACCAGTCATAGACCTTTATAGATTGTGTTGACAGTTATTGTCATGTACAAGCACGCACTAAATAATGTGCAATTAGTAATTAACCTTTTCTTTCAAATTATGGTACTGCTCTGAAAAAAATTATATCCAGAGGGTACAAATAACATTTCAGCCATCAGTTCTATGTACTGCATGCTGGACAGCTTTCTACAGCGACTTTGACTTCCAGATGCAAAACAAAAACCCTGGATGGAGAGGGAAAATCATGAACATGAGCAGTGTGGCACTTCTGAGAAAGTGGCAGCAGGGAGTACAGCTTGACAGGTCACATTTAAGAACCAGTTTAATAGCCAGGAGCCATAAGATTTTTAATATTGTCTAAACTAGGCAAAACTGCCTCCAGCACAGTCCTGGAATAAACATGATCTTAATTTTTATTATGCTGCAATCTTTTTTTCCTTCCAGACATTCCTGTTGCAAGCTGGCAAACCTGACCTGCAAAGAAACAGCATTTCTGATCCTGAAAGTGTGCATAGTGCATGCAGAATTTTTTCCATATTACCCACAAAAGCAAAAATTTTTTTAAAGTTAAGCATTAGATTTCCCATTATTGTGTGGGCTGCTTTGCAATTCATGCTATATTAGTTTTTGTGAAATCATTAAGACTTTCATTAGTTAGAGAATGGTTGATGGAAAGCAGTAATTATATTAATGGTTAAACAAGAATAATAATTTTTTATCAGAACAGCTATTGCAGGCTCCAGCATGTTTCAGCTCTTTGGATGAGAACATACATGTTCATGTCACCTGCTAGAGACAGGGACTTCAAGAAACTACCATCTTATATATTTCCTTCTACCACATGTAACTAGCTGCTCAAAGCAAAACAAAGTTTTTAATTCTTTCAAGTTTTAGATTGCCTGCTTTCTCATCTGGGAATATTGGACTAATATAAGGACTAATTTGAAACCTATTGCTTTATAATTTTTTTTTTTTTTAATAAGAGTAGAAGATAAAGGCAGAGTCTTCTTAGAAGTGCATGGGAATAGGACGACTGACACAAGTTAGATTATGGGAAATTCTAACCAAATATTAGGAGGTTTGCTTGCTTGCTTGCTTTATACTCTAAGTGTGGAATGGCCTTTATTTAATGAGACCTGTTTTGAGCAGGGAATTCAACTGGATGAACTCTGGAGTACTAACCTAAATTACGTTTCTGTAGTTCTAGCTCTGGTATAGGAAAAATTTAATCCCATACTTCCATCTGTCTCATAAGATAAAGATCTTTATCTTGAGATAAATATTAGCTGTTAGTCAGGGTGGACTGAGATCAGTGGGAGGATGGGCATATATTTTAGTGTCTTGAACAGGGATGGCTTCCTCCATCAAGGCTCAGATAAACAGGAAATTAAACTACATTGTGATAAATTTTGTTTATAAAGAATGAGGAGTCAGCACAAGTTCTGTTTGTCTCTTTTTGCACATTTGTACAAAATAAGCACAAATAATATTCCATCATGGGAATCATCATGAAGTCTTGCAGTTAGAACAGTCTTACAGAAGGCCACTTAAGTATATTGCTTAATATTCCCATATGGCTGCATTTCTTTCTTTCTCTTACTTATTTTTATTCTTAACTTGTTGCTACTATTCAGATGTAACACCAAAATACCTAATTAACCTTTCGCATAATTAATAGTTTTCGATTGTGTGACAACATCCTTGTTGTCTTTCAGGCTCGCTTTTATTTTTTCCCTTTAAATTATTAAAACAGTTTTTCTGGTTCCTTATTTCTCTGCATTCCATCTCTCTTCTGATGGAGCCAACCCAACAGAAAAATGCTTTATTTCATAAATGTGAAAATATCTACATTCTAACAGAAGAATAGGGTTTGTTTTAGAGAAAAAGCACACCAATATGTTAGCTTCATTGACATGTTGAAATAGACTTTTTCCAGTTTTCCAGATTCTCTGCATGTGTGTAGAGTGAGATAGGCAGTGGTGGAAAGAAATATAGAGAATCTGGTATAAGAGACATAAAATTTATATTTTTATATCTCCTTTTCTTTACTATCATGTTTGCTTTGTAATATTTCTGTTACAGATGGCAAATGAACCCAAATATGGTACTATCATTTATGACAGTAAATATCTGCCTGTGGACCTATTCTAATTTCCGTACGTTCAAATTATATCAAAATTACTACAGAAAAACAAGCACAAGCCTATACTCACAGAGAATCAGCACCAATCCTTCTGTTTACTGTTGTCCTGAAGTGGAGAGCATGAGTGACCAGGAATGACATGGAAACATATCCCAGGAGGGGAGGGTCTTCACCTCCCAGGACCAGAAACCCCGAGGCGAAACCAGATAGGAAAGAGTCTAACATCATCCAGAAGACAGCAGGATTGCCAAGGAACTACGAAATCACATCTTCTACTTCCTAGATCTGGCAGACTCAGCATCAAAGCCACAGCAGCACCAAGGCAGAGGGGTCATGCACAGATTCCTCTGATTTCCCTGATAAAGTGAGTAGCTAAAGCAGCCATGCAGGTGGGCCAGTGGGGGAGGCAGGGGGTGGCAGTGG